>JAQGCB010000478.1:0-21883 GCA_034698835.1 Protaphorura tricampata
TCGTAGTCATAATATCTTGCACAACTTTGTGACTAATAAGTCCAATTATCAGACAGACTCCAACGTAGCGCACAAATTTTGAGTAGAGTAGTAGAGCTTAGATTAGTAGGAAAGGACGCTACAATCTAATACATGACTCTCTCTCTCAAAAACTTTTTAGATTAGCTAACCCAAAGATCCGCTACCCGCTTCAGGGCCTTTCTCATCATTTTCATGTTCAACCTAACAAAAACCAAACACGAACACACACCAAACCAACCAACCATCCCATTATTTCTGGAATGCACTGCACAGCACTGCTTAAAACTACAAACTATTTATTATGTTCATTCAAGACCAGACCAGAACCATTTTAGACAATTACATTAAACGTAATCATAATAATAATCATAATAATAATCTTTTTCTATAACTGTTTTTTCTTTACTCATTTTGACTCTGTGGCAGTGCCTCCCTCGTCTAATAAAACCTCAATTATAATTGTAAAAAAGTTAATTGTAATAGTAGTAGTAGTAGTTTAAGTGGTCATGCCATCATCACATTTCTCAAATCTGATCTGATCTATCCAATCCATCACTCAAACATTCACAATTTCTTCTTCCTTGGAAACTCTTCGTAAGATTGAGACGTCATGACCATTCGTTCCGGTTTTCGGCTCATTATTTGGCTCCCACCGTTTGGAAACCTAATAAAAAATACAGTAAAAATTTGAAATTAGTTTTTTTACACTTAAATCGTAATCCAGGCCATTACCAAATCGGAATCAAACCCATACCGATATTTATTTACACTTTTACACCACTATTTCTGACGCACGCAAGATCGCGAAGAAAAAAGCTCTGATCTCTGATTTTACGATCAAATCAGATTTAACAGGATAGAAAATATCTGGTGAGATCAGAGATTTAGCTAAGAAATTGATAGGAAAGTTCATCAACAAAATATAAACAGAACACAAAATCCTCGAGTCAATCAAAATGAGCAATTAGCTGTTAGAATTTAGTTTTAGGCGGCAAGTTTTCAGAAGAAACGATCTGTTAAAGATACGTACTACAAACGTACACCACCAGAAGACGCTGTGAAATTTAAGGAAGAGCCTTAAAGATTATTTAGTCTAAGAAATAGAAATTGGCTAGAATATTTTAATAAAGCTGAGAAAAAGACATGAATTAGTAATTAAGCCCTCATGCGAATGCGAATATGCCGTGCACGCACGTGCCAATAAAGAATGTAAGTAAAAAGTAGAGAAAATTTACAACAAACATCCATAAGCTTAGAAGAGAGTAATAGAAACAAATTGTGGAGTTGTGGACAAAATTACTACTACAACTATGAAATTTGTGTCACGCTTACTGGTCTATTGTTTTCACCCGACAATTTCCGGAGTGGGACTTTCCAAACATCATGAATAGAGTGACTTCGACTCCATTCTTGTATTGAGACCCGAGCTCGGTTGAAATCTACAATTTACGATGGGGGGAAATGATCAAAAACATGCAAACTCTGATCCAAACGAAAAAAAGTACAAATAATATTCATGCATTCTACACCCACGCAACTGTAAAAGTTCGTAAATTTAAATATAAATTTATATTGTTAATATTGTTAGCACATCACATTAGACTAATTGGTGGTAAGTGAATAAGCATAAACGGGCTTTTGTCTGAAATTACGAAAATAAAGTTTTGAACTTGAACGAATATTTTCAGGCATCATTTAACATTCAAAAGTTTCTTAAAATTAAAGTGGTAAAATTTTGAGTATGTTTAGATAAGTAAATAAAACTGAATATCCTCCAGTCATTTAAGCATAGATTGACGTAGACGGCATTCAAAATAATTTGATAAGAAAGTAGTTCAATTAAAATTAGGAAATTTGATTCATACGATGATAGTTTAGAAATTTTTCACGGAAAATTCAAGCAAAATTTTTAGGCAGCCACACACAGCCAACTAACTAACTATTTAAATCTAAAGTCCATTTCATTCCAATTAAAATTGATTAAATTAAAAAAATAAAAACTCCATCAGTTTTTTTCAAACCTTGAGGTTGTTCAATAACAGAGGTAGACGTGGGCGGGGTTGAGTTCCTCGGTAAAGAGTCAGACTTTTTTCCACTTCCACTTCCTTCATCCACAGTTTGATGTCTGGCCAAAGATGCAGCCATCTCACGGACAGATCGTTTTTCTGTTCCCCATGAAGGGAGTGATACAGGTGAAGACGAATGAACCAATTCATTCCCACCACTGGCATTCGCAATGTGACTTTTAATTGGACTACTACTCAGGATCGCATGACTAGTACTACTCCGACTACTGAAATTGATACTAATGCCTCCACTGATGCTGGACGTGCTGGTTGTGCTACTAATTAAGCTACTTGAATGATGATTACTTGAAGTCGTCGTCGTGGTCGTCGTACTTCCTGGTGTCTCAGGGGTTTGTTGGGGACTAGTCTTCCCAGAGGTCATCGGGGTTGGCTCATCTAATAATTCCCCAGAGTCAGGTGTATTTGCTGCTGATGCACTTGGACTTGAACCCTCACTTCCCAAGGAGTAATCACCTGTACGAATGAGTAATTGTAATTAAAATACGGAATTATCAATAATTAAAATGCATGGTTTGAAAGTCGGAATCTTACCTGAACGACGATCACCGACGGTTGACCAAGGTCTGGGTTTAGGGGCTACTGGGGGTGGCCTACGATTCACACTAATTGGAGCACTAGCTTTTCCTCCACTGTTACTCAGGAACTTCTCTTTGGCTTCACTCACGGACACACCGGTACTAATATTTGTAGAACTTGTGCTGCTACTCATAGTTAGAGAAGTCTCTTTGTCTTTTTCTTTGTCTTCTAATTTATTTGGACTTTGCCTCGTTGTCGGTGCAGGAGATGGTAGAAGTGTCGAAGAACGTTTCTCATGGGCAGCCCTCATTTCAGCCATTAGTTTTGGAACAGGTGATTTGTGTCCATCAGTACTGGCAATTGAGACATCTTGATCGGCTGGAGAACCCCCTGTCAAATTGTCTCTCTTCACCCCTGGTTTTTCTAAACAGTCCGTGGATTTTGATCTGGGGACAGCTTCCAAGGATAATTTACTGGCAATACTACAAGAGTCAAATGAACTTGGACTCGTCTTGTCCGATGAATTATTTTCATCAACTTTGAATGTTCTGGATGAGTGTGTTGGGGTAGATTGAATGCTATCATCAGCTGCACTTGTCATGGAGGAAATCATGAGTGAGGTGCTACTGCTCATAAAAAAACAAATAAAAATTAAAATTAAAAATTCATTCAAGCTATTCAAAATGTTTATAATTATTAAAGTAATTTATTTTTATTACAAATGTCTACATGTCCGCAGTTCTATATTAAATTAATCATATCAATCAATCATGGTTTATGTCCACTTCGAATGCATGAACTCGTAATAAACACGGAAATAACTTTTAGCATACACAGGCAAGCATGACCACAAAAACACCTTTAATATTTTAACGATTCAATTTCTTAGTTGTTCTTTTTGAGTTGCCTTTACTAAACTCAATAAAAATTGATTTTAGCCCGGAATTCGATTTCCTCTAAATAACGAGGACACCCTCCTTCATGTGAAACACAGACCTGAATCTGACTTGAACGTGAGCGTGTGCTCTGAGGACAATCAAGATGGATTTGTCTGTAGACAAAATTTTGAAACATTTTACTTGACTATCAAATCATATTCTACAAACTAAAATTGGTCATATTCGAAATTACTCATCTTGAATGTTTTAACACGCCGAATGTTCAATCAAACGAAATATGTCCCTTGTAAAAACCTGAGTCACGCATCAGCTCTTACTTTCCTGCTTGAACATGTTCATTGATTTTTAAAGAAATGGGTAATAAACTTTGTATTATGCAAAACTTGAATTACAGGCTAAACTGAATATTCAAACTACTTCTACACCAAAAACCTGCATTGCTGTAAGTTTTCCAGGTCGGAACTTTTAAACAGTGGAAACCTGAACGCTGAGTTGTTAACATTAGAATGAGAACCAATTTTTACGTACATTCCGACGCAAATTAGTACTGAATAATTAAAACAAAAATGATTTCAACGCGTACGATAAACTTGTTTAGTAAAAACATCAGATTTTGTACATTCTTTGCTACACTGCCGTACAAATGGAACACAAGGAAAGTTTGCTTAGATTCTGTGAACCCATTTTGGATGAAAGTAACCCAAAATATGGGGATTTTCAATTTATTTGTCAGGTTTGGATTGATGGGATTAAATTCTTATGACCTTTTGTATAAAAGTAAATATGTGTCACACTCAATATTTGTCAGTTTTTTTATTTCATTTTCGATCATGTGTTCATTGCTTCAATGGGTGACACTAACCAAGTCAAAACAGTACAAGCGTTTTGTGAACGAATTGTTTCGGATCAACAGATTAAAAGGTAAAATTCTTCCGATTTTAACTATTTAAGTTCCGGTTACAGTTTCACGCTTTGTCAAATTCTCTCTCTGTTTTAGCTAAAAGTCTGAGGGCCTTTAGAACCGATGGGCTTGAGACTCTTCTAAAAATAATGGTATGGACTGCCTACAGTGTATCTTCCATCTCCACTCCAATTTTCCTCATCATAGCAAGGTCGGACTCACCAATTGCAATTAATACACTTGGGACAGGAAATATAGTCACAGATTTTATGGCAGGAGTTTATATAAGTTTTCTCATAGCCAGTGATTTTGGCCTAATAATATTCTATATATCCGTCGCCCTCATGTACTGCAGCTCAACTGCCATTTCTCTACAAGATGCGAGCAGGTAAACCAGTCTTTGACATATTAATCATTCCACACCCTGTACTGAACCGTCAAATTAAATTTTTTCAGAGGAATTGGAATTCTAATCCCAGCAAGATGGCCGAGATTGGAAAAAATGTATCGACAAGAACAAATCATCAACATTTACGCTAATAGATTATTTGGCTCCCATTATGGATTTGTATTCATTTGTTTATTCTGTTTGTCCACAATAACTTCCTTGTACTGCGTGGTACGGTTTTACTGGACAATGACACCATTGCTTTGTTTTGCAATTAGTTCATTCGCTATTGTTAATTTGGGTACTCTACGTATGAGCGTTCAACAGGGTGAACATCTCACAGCTGCCTCTAAACAATTCCTAAGGTACTACAGTCAGACAATTTCAATCAAGAAACAAAATTGTCATTTCATAAATTCTTGTTCAACTCTCCGCATATGCCCAGGTGGGTTTTTCGTTATAAAAGCAAGTACTTTCCCAACGATTGTAAAACATGTTGTATCAGAATATGTAATTAGCTTACTCCTTTGTTTCAGAAAATAATTTTTATGCTATTAAAATACTATCAAAAAATGGAAATGATATTTTTTTTGCACGTACCATTCATCAGAGTCAGGTGTGACGATTGGGGTGGGTGTGGTGGATCCAGGTCGAAAGAAAGTGTCCAATCCTTCCTGAAGATCCGAAACTTCTTCAATTACTTCTGAAGGTCGAAGACATGGACGAGTTGGTGCTCTTGTCTTAGGTTTCTTAGGTCGAGCTTTTCCAAGATGTTTCAATTGTTGCGGAGAAACTGGTGGTAATTCGGCAGAGGATTCTACGAATGAGAAAAAAAATTGGGTATTCGGATTTTACCATCAAAAATTGGTACGAAAAAAATTACTCACCTTCAATAGTTCTAGGCAGACTAGGCAGTAAATCCGGAATATCGTCCGCTGAGATACCCTCGACACAGTCGACAACAGATTTAGGCCGAATTCGTCTCCCATGAAGTCCTTTTCTTTTTGCATGGAGCTGAGGGGTTGCCTAAAATTTAAATAACATAATATTTAATGCAATGAAGATATTACTTGCCAATTAAAAACCATAAAAAAACTAAACTCATAAAAAATATCATGCCTCCAAAAAGCTAATACAAATAAATTCATACCGCTTCAAAAATCAAAAATATAAAGTTCATTTCAAGCTAGTAAATAAAACTCGCACTAATCATAAGTATGTATATAAAAATTCATGCTATCAAAAGATCAGATAAAATTAAAACCATGCATGCAATCGTATATAGTCAGTCAGAAAAATAATGACTGATATGACTCATACAAAACGCACGCCACATTTGGCTACGATAAAAATGCCCTTGTATGGTCACGGTAAACATAAAAACCAGACCAAGTCAGTCGTATAACTAAAGTACGTAATACTACCAATTTTAACACTAAACTAATATACAAAAACAGTCTCACTCAAAAACCCAAGCAAAAAATATCAAACCAAACCAAGTGTTCAAAAAACTGAACAATTCAATTTACAATCTTTACACTTACTAGGTTGAGGTAATCCAGTTTCTGTTGAAGGTGCACAATCCAATCCAAAGTTAAAAATTTTTAAGTCATTTTAGAATTATTTGTGTTGAAACACTAACTCTTTCAAAACCCAAACATTTATCACACATACACTTATTTATTCCACACTTAATTAATTACTTTTACTTACACAGACAATTATTAATTATACTCTATTAAATTTTGAACGTCACATTAATTTTAGTACACCTAACGTAAATTACAATTCTACAATTATTTTACTTTAAGAAAAAACTATATGGACATTTCTTTACCATTGGTGATTGATCCGACATGTGTGAACCTCCTTCACTGAAACTACCTCCACTTTCCGACATATCTTTTGATGTTTCACCTGGACTTAATCGAACACGAGTTTTTAAAACGTCTGGGGTTGATGACCGTATCTTGCTTACGTCATTCTAATGGACACCCACACATTAAATCAAACCACTTTCACAAGTAAAAAAACTGGGGTAATTATTTTAAAGAACTCACGAGTTGTTTATGACATTTCATGAGCGCGTCAATAGCACGGTCAACTAGTTTATCCGAAATGTGCGCCGCAACTGCCAAATGAACTTCACTGTTGAATTAATCAGTCAAAATAAAATATTAATATCGTTTATGTGATTATATGAATACATGAGTCATTAATTTGTTATGAACATAGACCAGAATCCACACGGAAATGTTGAGTTTCATCCAATTTTATATTTAATTCAGTCACACAAATTAAATTCCGAAAAGGGTTACGTAATAAAGAAAAACCTAAACATAACTATAACAATTTCTGTTCCAAGAATTTTCAAGTACAAAGGTCGGCAACGGTAACATTACATTAGAATGAATCCGCGAGCGGTGAGTGGTAGTAACGTTATCAGAAATACGATAAGGAGCTACCGGAATTTTAGCCTCACACACTCATACATCTCATATTAAAAACAACGGTCATAAAATACCATATGATTTTATCGTAAAGATTACTCGAACAAATAAACAAACACGAAAATAAACGTCATCTAAATATCACCAATTCAACTTACTCTGTACCTTGATTCGTGGTTTAAATGGTTGAAAATCTTCAAACACTTAATAAAAAAACAATCAACTTACTTGAGCTTGTTGACAATATCAGTTCCAGCCATATCCATAACACAATGTCGTACGAACTCGGGAGGAATACTGCTCTTCTCAATACACCCTTGTTTCATGTCCGAACGAAGACTCTCATCTCTCATTAGACTTGGGCACTTATCCTCCGTCATTTCCAGGACGTGTTCAATGTTACTCTACAATTAAAATGTAAAAGTTTTAAGGTATAAGTATATTTCACACATCTTCGCTCTGCGAATCTGCGATGCATGAATGTGCCCTTGAGTCTGTGTACATGAGACGTGATGCGTAAACAAACACACAAAAATATGGAAATAGATTTGAGGATTTGATTACGAAAGGCGTCCATCCGGTAATAATTAAGGATCATATATCTACGGCCATTCCCATATATGGTGAAATAGTATGAAACACCCTGTACTTGAATTATTGCCAACACTTTAGGGCCGGTTAGCCTCTCACACCCTAAAATTGATTTGTATGACATGACAAATAACATACTTGAATATGATGAGACAGCATGGTGTGAAGATCATCAGAGAGATGTTGAAGTTTCGTCTCAATCACTTTCCCAGACTCCCCCTTCTGCTCAATCATGTCATGTACGTTTGCCAGCAACTGTGAACACCATCAATTTTGATCATCAATATTTATCAATCGATTTAATAATGCTCATTCATTACGATTATGAGTAAATTAAACCAACCAAACCTGTCTGTCATCGGTAGGTTGGTCTACACGGATATTTATCTAATCTTATTGACAAAAACTATACACATGGGACGGAACGTAACAATAAAAATAAACTGACCTGTTTTGCTCGTTCCGAGTCATGACAGCACACTGTAACATGCACACAAGGAAGTTACATTAATACAGATTTTGTAAATATTTTTGAGCAGAGTCTCAATAAAAAATGAGCCAATCATGTTAGTTATGAAATTTTTGTGCACAAATTTGGGCTAGGGCAATTTCGCACCAGTTTTCCAAAAATGTCAGCAACCCCATCCACCTAACGTTAACTAGCAATTGAACAAAGAAAGAATTTACTTACTCTCAGCCTGTGCGATTACATCTGCATAGCTTGACTCCGGTGTCGTGGAATTTAGTTCATTCCTACGAAGTAATTTAACTCCTTCTTGTGTTTGACTAATCAATTTATCCACTGTTTGTTGAGCTGAACTTAATAGGAAGCCCTAGAGAAAATAATTTCATAAAAAATATATGATTACACATAAATCCATTTTGGTGAAGGTGAAAATCCAGAGAAAAAAAAACTGAGGAGTAATTTCGATAATATAAAATGGCAAGGACCTTGTTTCCGTACGGCTTACATTCCAATGAAAGTAAGAGTAAACAATTAATTAGAACAAAGAGAAAGAGATGGGCCAGAAAGCGTGAAACGAGGCGTACATAATTGGGCGTATAAAAAATGTGTACTTGAAAACCTGTGTCAGTCTTCCTTCACTTAAAGTACGCTCTGACCGTTCAAACAAAAAGTGTTTACAAATTTTAAGGTACATGGCGCATCGCGCATGGAATGTCAAGTTGCAGTTGCATTACAGGATCTACGCTTAATTAAAGAATTGGTCCCAGACTGTGGAGTCAATGAGCTGAACAAATAGTTCTCAATAAAAAGAGAAGAGCGTAAATAAAAATAAGAGAAGAGAACGAACCTGTTGAAGTCTAAAGGCCTGATGTCCATTACTTGTCTTTTTTGGCTGTGAATTACGATAGATCAAATCTTGAATTCGTTTCATTACACTCTCCGTTTTTTCTGCAGAGATTTTCATGCAAGGTTGAGCATCATGTACAGGGAAAGGCATGTAACGAACACTTGAATTGCTGTAAAAAAAAGAAGCAAGCAAATAGTTCGATTAAACTTAATTCATCCTTTCAAAAATTCCCAATCCCTTACCTTTCTAAACCATAGGCAATGTCAGAGAATCCTTGCAACGTTATGTTATTTCGATCATACGTGATACACTTCAGTTTAGCATTGATTTGTAAGGCTTTCGCTAACAAACGAGCTCCAACGTCTCCCATTTGATTCCCACTAAAAATTAATGAGAATATAAGTTTAGACTTATTTTATAAAAAGAGAAAAAATCTATTCAGTATTTTGTATTTATTACCTGATGTCAATATTTTGCAAGCATTGATTACTCCCGAGAGCATTAATCACGCTGTACAATTCACCCTTGAGTTTAGAATCTGCCAACGATAGAGTTTGAAGAACACAATCCTCCTCCTAAAATCATGAATCAAATATTTTATTAAAAAATCCCTATATTAAATCAAATCAGAGTAATTCAAATGTGCAAATGTGCAAACCTTACCTGCAACACTTGAACAATTGCTTCCATGACTTGAGCAACATGTTTGACTTTAGTTGATTGTAAATTTCGCCCCATATTCAAATGTTTCAAAGATTTATTTTTACTTGCTGCTACTATGATTCCAGCCAAATCGCTCTCCAGACCTGCACAGAAAAGCGAACAATTAGTAAACAGTTATGTGTCAAACAAATTACTTGTAGACCGACTCACTATTATCACTAATATCAAGACTGGCAAGAGACTTGATCCCATGAAGGCATGACTCAATGACATGAGCTCCTTGTGGACCTAAAAGATTACTACTGATGTCCAGTTCGACGTCACCAGTGGACTCGTTGCAAGCCAATCCCAGTAAAAGTTGTCTGTAAGTGTAAAATTAATTGCATCGTTAATTCGTAATTTTGTACTTAATTTTCCTATTATTTGCCAAATCCCGCCTACGATCAAATTCATTTTACTAACTTTTCGTCTCAAATAAACTCGAGAATACGCAGAGCACTTTATTTAGCTAAGGTAGAAAACTCATTTAACCGTGAAATTCAAGACCGACAAATTCTGCATGTTATTACACCAAACTCAAGCTTCGAGTATAAATCAGAAAAAATGAAAAAGAGTAGCGTTCATTCATAACCTATTTGGCCGTGATGGCGCGCTTCCTTACTACAAAACACGTCTCATTTCGTTCAAAGTGTACTGACTAACACACAAACCTAATCCATTTAACCGTCGACACATCCTCGCCTTCTTTTTTCTCTCAGATAAACGGATATGTTTTTATTACATTTTAACATCTTCTTCACCAAGTCAAAAGCGCAGCCAAATACCTGCACGAGTTTTTAGTATCGTAGTTTATTCTCAAGTGTGAAATTGGGAGTGTCAGACTATTGTAGTAAGGCGAAAAAGAATTGACTCAGTTAGATTACTTTATACACAAAACGACTCAAGCGAAGAAGATTCCTTCCCTCAAATTCACATTATTCCACAACATCATAAATCCGTCATTATTCTTTCACAACATTAAATGTAACAAGTCGACGCGTTATTTTTTTGGGGAGGCTTAATGCTTGTTTATAACTTACTTGAGGGCTTCCAAAGAAAGTTTACAAGAAGCTAAGGCCAAATGCTTCAGAGCCAGACTACTTGTCAAAAATTGCTTGAACGACGGTGGGATTTCTTTTCCTTTTTTAGTCGAAAAGTTATTTCTTGACAAATTTAGGTGAGCCAAATGGGATGTACAACCACGAAGTAAGGCTCCAAATACCTAAAGAAGAAAAAATAGAGTCAAGTAAATTATTTTTACCCATTCCCCAAATATACTGTGTTTAATCCCAATATATTCAAACTGACCCACCATAATTCGAAAACAATAAACAGATAAGAGGCATGCATTTACGTAAATAAAACACTCACCGTCTCTAAATTGCAATCCGTTCCGGAGAGATCAAGAAAAGTAATGGAATTCGGCTGCAAGATACATAAGATACATTAGCATAATACGTCGGGATAATAATTAATCGCCTGGAACTTAAATTTAATTAAATCTGATTAAATAAATTAAAACCGTATAAAAAGCGCGTTTTGATTGATTTCATACTTCTAACAATATGTTCGGCTCTGTTCTTTCGACGCGCGCAAATGTATGCTATTCGTATATTCCACAGAAAAAAAAACATCTTACCTTAGCCAGAAAGTTGCATAGGTTCTGTTGAACAAAATGAACACAAACAAAAATTAGTTTTTCGTGTAATATCATCTATCATCATCTTATTCACGACGACTACATAATGATAATCCATCATGTAAAATCCGGGACGGGGCTTGTCCACATAAAACGTGCTCCTTAAAAAATATTCAACTAGTGGATGTGTTTGAGTCATGATCCACACCATCACCATCATTAATTCAAAAACAAAACAAAGGGGAGCGGGGCCCAGAATTAATGGGCGGACACTTTGATCAAATCATTACTTCGTTTACATCAGTAACCTAGTCTGGTTGAGTTAAATGTAATCTACATAGTCAAAGAAAACTAGTGCCAGTGGACTGAACGTCTTTCTCAGTTTTCGGGACGAACTTAAATTGTATCGCAGTAAATATGTAAAATCCATTCAAGTGTATTGCGATAATCTAGGCCCATCTTGCTATTTAGGCATATGGAAAGGTAACCCTCACCACAGCGAAGCGGCAAGGACTACTTATGCAGCATATCTAACAATCTTCGATACATCTCGGTACATCCGTTAATGACACTGACAAACTATTAAAACTTGTAATAGAAACAGTGACTTACATTGATATCATCTTTGAGTGAATTTCCGCTCAGGTTGAGGTGGGTGAGCTGTGGATAAAAATTATAATTGCAATAAGAATGAGATTACTCATATTTCGCATAAATTGTTCAAGTTTTATGTAAACAATTCAACGGCATCATTTACATTATCATTATCATATTATATTTGTTTTAACTTACACTATTGGGGGCACAACGGTTGGATACGAGGGCATGAGCCAATTGAGCAACACCTTTGGCCGTCAACCCACACTGTGACATATTGAGCCATACCGGACCACGACAAAGTTTAGCCAGCGGATTACTCAGATGAATAGCACCTAAGAGACAAATTTTGTGTGAAATTAAACATTTAGATTTTGGAAATAGCAAATACGGGTTGACCGCACTTGACCTTTCAAATTCTGACCTCCACGACCTTTTTAATGAGACCCTTTGAACAGTGTTAATTTTAGAATAGTTTTATCGTACTTAATACAAGAACCTTGCCCTTAAAATATTTTAGAGCAGAAATAATAATTTAAAATGTTTATCACACCTTCCGCGCGTCCAAACAAAACGACTTAATTACCAAACTAGCCATAAAATTTAATCTCTAACTTGTATTATATGTAAATCCTTCCTTTGAGGGCTTTAAAACACAAAAGCTTTATCTGAGGTTGCTTTCAGAAAACATAGCATTATATTACACGACAGAAAAAAAAATCACATTATTATTTTTCGCTTAAGTAGATTGTACAAATGCAAACCACACGGTAAGGCATTAAATTTTGCACGCATGGAGATTAAGAATTGAGATATTCAAATTCAAGTAAGAATTAAACGGAGACGGACACGCTTACGGCTAGGATATTGTTACGGCTTGCTTACCTTTATCCTCAATCATATTGTGGGACAAGTCAATGGTATGGACTTGACTATTTGAGTTGAAACTTAAGGCGGCGGACAGTTTTTGAGCAAAGTCACTGTAGAAAAAATAAAATAAAATATCAAAAAATTAGATTTCGATTTCATAAATCACATTTAGGCGGCCACCCACTCGTTTATTTTGACTCTCCTCCGGATCATCACGTTTCTTTTATAATTGTACGTAATAGTAATATTCCTTCAGTCTCAGTCATAAATCTTTCGTAATATTAAGAACATGATAATCAAAATTTTGCTTTCAGTTTAATCATCCTTTCCTTTGTTGGGGGCCGTTATTCCTCATTTCCGCATTCCGAGCGCACGCTTTTTACGCATGCATGTTTTGCACAGAGCAATATGAATTATGATACTCAATCAAGAACTAAACTCTCACTAGAAAACACGCAACACGCAATCCTTAAAATCGTCATTTTCCAACAGTAACGTAAGATTTTCACCATGTGTTATTTGCTCAAAACTGTGCAACCTAAATCAATCCGGCAAAATATTGGTTTGGTCAAACTCAATAACAAAGTCCCCAACTGGAGAGCAAATCCACTTAATTTGAATTACTATAGAATGACCTATCAGATACTCTCTTATCAGGTACTTTCCGAAGATCTTGACAAGAATGAGTAATGGAAAGTCAAATCTGCGACAGAATTAATTAATCAATTTAATTGGAACTGTCTGACTACAAGTGAGAAATAGAAATTGATGTAATAAAAACAACACAAAATAGACTCCAGTAAACCAGGGCAGGGCATTCTGAACCGGGGCACACTAAATAAAAATAAACTTTTTCGATATAAGAACTCACACCACCATTACACAACAAATATATTTCCAGAGACACAAATAAGACTTTGAAATTGTTCAATCTCTAAACATATCGATATTCCAAAATCCACTAAGACCGCCCAAATTTTCTGAATTAAATTTGAATGGGACCACAATAACGTTCTATATGTTAACCGAATTGAATACACTCTTTCTAAAAATGAACTTGACTCCCGCACATCCAAAATCCAACTAAATCTGTACGTTCTCACCTCAAATAATGATATAAATCCAAATCCGGCACACCAAGAAGAACACTTCAAATCTAACGTATTATTATCAACCAAACTGCTTAGCTTAACAGCTTAACCCAAATAAAGCACCTCTTAATCCTAATCCCAACCCAACACATTATTCTCAACCCAGAACTTTCACAACAATGAACCTTCTTCATTCATGAAATCTTTAGTGAACAGAATAGAATTGCTAAAAGGTTCATCTTACGACTCACACTCACAAGGTAATCACTTCAGCGAGATCTACTCGATTAGATGTATATCAAATATTTTTGGCATAAGTATGACCAATTAGCTGGCAGATCGAATTTTGGCTCACTGTCAGAAATTTTATAGCCAACCATGCCCTTCTAGATAAATTGTAGTGAAACTCACTCAAAAACTACTGAGGAATATTTCAATCTGCCGACGAAAACTGAAATTTTAGCTTTATCTGAATTTTACATGAAAAGTTATTACCTTGTCAAGACTCAAAAGAATCCACTTAAGCCCTATTCTATTCTACTGTATTCAATTTTGCTTTGATACATAAAAGTAAACGCAGGACTGCTATTTTCTTGAATCCTGTGCAATTTCTGAATCCAACTGATGAGCAAAAGACAGCGACGATGAGATAAATTTTCTTTTTTACTTTATTCAAACCTTTCATGCTTTGATTCATTTACAAAGCCATCCCATGGACGTTCTTCTTGAGCATGCTACTCAAACATTAGAGAAAACAAGAATAAAAAAAATTCACTTCGACTTCCCCAGCCACTTGCCGTGCAGTGCAATTCTTTTCAGCTTCTTAAATGAGTGTTTAACAAAGTAGAGCATGACAGAATTAAAAGATTCTCAAGCTTATTACTACCATCAAAAAACATAAGTACATTACATTTATTTAAAGTGTTCTAAAGTCTTAACAATTCGAGTTAGTTGATAGAATCTGAATTTGAATTCATGAAATCCGGTGGATCCTGCCACTGTCTGTGCTGTGCCTGACTTAAATTTCTTACAGGGATGTGGTACATTTAACACGCCCACGTGGTGAGGATTGAGGATGTGTGTCGAAAACAACTTTTACAGGGTGATCATTTTTTCATAAGGCGAAGCAAGTCTCCAGGGACACCTTGAAATTTTATCTACTAACTGGTTACCCTCACCATGATACCAATTCAGTTCGTCACACTTAAAATATTTTTCTTCCCAAAGTGGTCGCACAGCAAAGATCGGAAATACTGGGACATTCTGTAACATTTTTACCAAAAGAAGCTCTCACTCTACCCTCAATTACTCTGTAATTATTTCATGCCGTTGAAAACAAACGCACGCACGCACGTTTAACTGTAAAATTGCTTATTTTGCAGCACGCGTTTTCACACGTACAAGAAGTCTGCCTGTGCCGTACACAATAGAAGTAAATGAATAATTCTAACTCATCAGACTCATTAAATAAAAAAAGCAGCTGATAAAATAGTGTACGTTTGTACGTAACAGAAAGTCTGAAGGCATAAGGTCAGGCCAAGAATCAAGAATTTTTGTGGATTGGCGTGTAGCGTGTTGAAATGAGGAGTGAGTTAATTGGATTGCACGCAAAACCTATTATCACTCGTATCCTGATTACAATTCATGTTCGTGTTAATCGCTTGTATTTACAGAATGAGTTTATCTCATGAGATATGCACTGCACATCTTCACTGCACTGCATTCCATTCCATTGCAGAGAAACCATTCTAATTTTAATTACGCAACGAAGAAATATAATTTACGTGAGCCTTGTAATTGATTTGATTCACTTTTCTCAGAGTGCAATTTCCTTAAAGCACAACGAGAAACCTAACAAATCCAAACTGTAACAGTGTGGTCCGTAATATTATCATGCATTTCCTAGTCTACGACGACACATGCATCTGAATTTAAGAATGGGACAGTATTTATGAATCACCAGGTACAAACTACAAACAGTGCATCTCACGGCCGGATACCTTATCGTGCTCGTGCTGCATTCTGTCTAGTCGCGCGAGTCTATATAGTCACATAAGTAATCCGTTTAGAAACTGGAACTAACATCTTCCGGGGTAATCAAGACCTGAGCACATCAGTTACGTTTACGTCTTACGTTTTGTGAGTGGAGTACGGAGTAACGTCAACGTCTTAATTAAATTAAAACTGATCTCCTAAATAAACCCTGCCTGAGAGTCGTAAATGTAAACTTACGGTTTCGCCCCAATATTGTCCAAATGAAGCTCTTCGATGGTGAGTGACTTCCTGACTACATGGAGTAACCGTTCCATGGCTTCATGTGATAATTTTACATGACTTGAGCGAAGTGATCTGTTGTCAAAAATTAGGAATTAATTAAAAAATATTCCCACATTTTCCTCATATTATTAATAGAATACTTACTTGAACCAAGTGTTGTACTCCAGTGCGCTTAAAATTGGAACGGAATCCCTGAAATATGAAATAACACAAATGTAAACATAAGCGACATTTATTTTGAGAAATCGTAAATGTTTGCGCACCACCAAATGCACAAGCTATTACTATTTCAATACCCCTAAAAATATCTTAAAGTTTAATTCGATGCACATTACCAAATTATTAACACTCGTTAAGCAATTGTCCACTTTCTTATGTCATCTCATCATTATTGTTATGAATTCGCACATATTTTCTCATAATACATTATCTATTACTGTACTGTGGTCATCCCATCCATCCCTAACCAAAGTCTCAACTTTCAATTTCAGACTCACATGGCTCTAAGTCTACGCTACCGAGAGCATCAAACCATAAAATTTAATAATAAAAGTCTATCTTCATTTCACTTTTTAATAAAGAAACTTGAGTTCCTCTTAATGCGTTCCCTCCTGCTGGTAACTGTTGTTAACGTACAGTACGTAAGTTAGAAAAAACCATGCTGGTTGAGATGGAGAAAATTTTGGTTGACTTCCAATTAAATAGATAATCAATTTCATTTTCATGTATTGGATTCGCTCGTATTAAAATTCCAGAGAATAAAATTTCTCCCAAACTCGGCCATGTCAAAGTAAAAAAATAATATTAAAATACACTGAAGGATTTTACCTGGGTTCAAGGTGGTCAAAGTCATGGAGGCACAACTCTTTGGAATCATGAGACAAGTAAATAGTATCCACATCCTGAAATACAAAAAAAAACAAAGTATGTTTAAAAAATATATATAAAAAAGAAAAAACTAATGTCACTAATGAGAACTTAATAAAATATCTTAACTCTAGAAATGCTCTCAAAATTTCAACTGTAACACTAGATCAAAAAGTTGACTCATTGGAGCACAAATAGAAACAAAGTTTATGACCCGTATTGCGTTCGATAACAAAAAGTAATCCAAATCATCTTCATCGAAATTTCGTAATTACGTCGAGAATGAGTCAAAGTTTACTCAATCTTCGAAACGGTCTCAAAATTTCACCACGTGTGCCAAGCCAGGCCAATTAAAATGTGAACCTGAAAATTGGACTTATTGCAGCGCAAATAGTTAGACAAGTTTATGGCCCGTATTACGTTTACGCTGGTTAGAAAATAATCCGTAGCATCTTCAACTTTTCATAATTAAGTTCACATTCCATTCTAAATTCCACTCTTGTGAATCATCTTATGATATGACCCCTTTCACCACGTGCATCTTAAAATACAGGTGACCCTGATTGTTGCAAAGTGATAAAATCAACCATCAAGATCTTTCCAAACAAATCCATTCAATTCCAGATAAAACACAAATCTATTGAAAGCCTAACAGAGCAGGACTAAAACAATGGAAAAGTAATCCCATTGTATCTTTTCCTCCATCTCCGTCTATTATTTCCGCCAAATAATAAACCGTCGTAGAATACAAAAGTGCAATTCAGGTTTTACGAAGGAAACAAGCATAAAAGGACTAAACCGCATGGCATTTTTATTCATTCTAGAGTACAATATTGTGTATATTTAGCACACCTTTCGTAGAAAAATGTGCATAAGTTTCTAACCCTTTAACCCTCACCTCACCTTAACCTTGCGAATCCAATGCATGGAATAACAATGCAAGTGATTAAGTAAAGTAAATCAAATTCAAAATGCAATGTAGAATGCACTGCGTGTAGCGTGTGATGTGCTTACTCATTCTAACAACAGAAAACAACAATAAATACCTGAATGAGGAAAATGACACTAATTCCCGAGGCCATAGTAAATGAAATAAGCAATAAGAATTTTTAGAATGTCAATAGGTCACAGCTCACAGAGCAGAGCAAACTCTTGCAATATTATTGAAACAAAAACATGTTAAAAAAGGCAACACACCATATCAGACCAGAGACCACACAGAAACTCACTCAGCTATCTGGGAGTTGGTGTTATCCAAAATTAGTTCGTAAAGTACGTGACAATATATGAGCAAGAGACGCATGAACAGATCAGATGCATTAAAATTAACAAGCCTATAAAAATTGCCACCTTAGATGCCTTATGAGTTAATTTAACTTTAAACTAGTTCCCTTGAGACAGAATGAATACCAAAAAAAAATCAAAGGTGCAGACTGAGTGAGACTAAATTCGCATGTCGCATAACTAAAGAAGTAGTAATTTGACAGAATACGTACGTGCGTGCATTCAACCGAGCACTAAGAAACTAGAGGTAAAAAAAATACATTAATGTCAACTTGACTTTCAAAAAATGTCAATTGTCAAGTCATGCGTGTGAGGAAGTGCGACGTCATGATTTACATCAAAGTAGGACTTTTGCTACAGTTAGTTTCTGTGAATTGTGTTACTCACAGATGCAAAGTAGTAGGGGAGTAATTATTAATTCCCACGCTGGTACTTAATTATGATCGTTAGACTTTGGTTCAACTCCCTAGATGCCAATTATGAAGAGTAACGGCAATCAAATCTAACTTGGGAAAATGTAATAAAATGCATGAGGATCTTCCATGGTGATCAGTTTCTCTCTCACTTTCTTTTATCCAAGACTTCGTCTTTTCAACAGTGGATTAAATCGACTCAATATTATTAGTGTCTGACTTCAATGAAAGGATAATCAAAAACCAATTTGTCATACAATGAATTCATGTTGAAGAAAGAAAGTTTGATTTTGATTTACGAATAGTCTGTGTCTGAAATGTTAGGCGATCCATAAGCAATTTTTGTTTATTGTAAACACAAATTCCAGCCCACACAAGCAAATAAGAAAAAACGAACCTAATTGCGTCAGAAATAGGGAAAATAATTGCAGACTAACGACTAACGACATTCTCATTCTCATTCCTTAACGCAAACATAAAAAAACAGTCATTGTACGGGGTTAAATCAGTCCAAATTAGAATGAACCGAAACAAGAGACGACTTTGTAAGTTCCAACTCTAACTCATGGATGATTAGATGGAATGGAATGGCGTTTGCTCTGTCATTGTGTGGTCGTTGCAGTCTAATGGAAAAACGACAGCAAACTCATTAGAATGTCTGTTCTCCAGGGAGGGAACGGAATGTTGATACAAAAAGATTGAATTTGACAAGGAAATTAAGTTCTTTGTTTTCAAAATTATCAAGTGTGGGTAGCAGAGCTACTGTGCGTGTGTCATGGGGTGCTACTTAATTGCACACCAAACAAAACTAAAACTGTACCAGTGTACCAGTTGTCTATCCCAACGACCAGCTTCGTCTACTATGTGTAATAACAATGTGACCGGCCCTCCGGTACAGGTGGTCTTGAAATCCAGGAGATAGCCTAGTACTACGGTATAGCTTGCCACAACGACCGGCCGTGTAACCCAATTTTGATATTAATTTTGAACATTAGAGCTTTTGTCGGAAGACACATGAGATATTCTTACAAATCGTGTTCGTATCATTTGAACCGCTGCTTCTCTGAATCCGTCATAATTACATACAACCGTAGTCAATAAAACCCTCTATTGTTGTTAAGATGAACCTGAGTTATTTTTGGAAATCACAGCTAGCTACAGCTACAACAACACAACATCTACAAAAGACACAGTTGATTAACCTGTTCACAAACCCTCGAAATAGATATCCTTCATTTTGAAGGAATACAATCTCAATTCACATTCACAAATCCTTTAGATCTCCACGTGGGTCCTGTTTGCCTTTGATAAAAAAATACGGATCCTCTCATCTTCATATATACATAATGGAACAAATTCATGTCTACGATCACGTTTTTGCTCCAATTCCTTTTATCCAATCCAAACGTCAACAGACTCAACAGGCACCTAACGCACGCTAGTGCTAGTGTAGTTCAAGTACTACTATATCATTATTACGACATCCAACAACATCTTCTTCTTGATGAAAACCTTTAATGCTTTTTTATCTTAACCTCGCTATACCACTCAACATTACGAACGCATCATCGCGCCTTCATAAATCTTTCACCAGATTATCAAAACATGCGTGTAAGCTTTATGATACGATACAAGGGTGTAGAAAATCATAAAAACCTGAGTAGAACACGTTAATCGACCATTGAACCTTTAAAACAAAAACAATATTTCCAATTAAAGTAAGGGCGTCGCAGCATAGTGGTACGGGTCTACGGCTACTCATGTTGTTTCGCTGTAGTGGGGTTCGATTCCACAGGCCTAGCAGAAGAAATTTTAGACAACATTGCGTCTAAGTTTTTCGCCAGCAATTGAAAAAAGAACTACAGAATTCTGGCTATTTCAGCTTTAAGTACGTTTTGTGTGACCGTTACGCTTACGCTCTGTCGATATTTGGCTAACAGAGCTGAGCAATTCGGTTTCATGTAATCTTGAATCGAATTTCGCCTCAGTGGCATTTTCTTTGCAGAAAAAAATGAAAGCATCAGCGTTTCAGTGAATAACAATCTTGAGCACTAAACAAATAATAAAATAAATTACTTTGAGACGTGCCAAATGATAAGTTTACTAATTAAAATTACAAGACAGCCAACCCAAGCTAATCTTAATAAAGTAACGGTAACGGTGGATAATATTTCATAAATCATAATTTCATGCGTGTCTTTTATATAACAATTTTGACTTTCACTGTACCAAAAATGTTAATGTTATGTTAAACATTGCATTAAATAAAATTATAATCTTAATTTAACAAAAATTGCGAGTCGTAGCATTTGTTAACTAGTTTATTCTTCGCTACTGTAGTTCAACCAGTTTATTACGCATTTTATATTTACATTTACAAGCCATTAAGTCCATCCTGCATAAAATACACAATGACTTCGACTTCGCAAGGCTTACCGACCGGACGAGTTTAATGAACGTTTTTTTATCCGTAGAAACTTGATACGTACTTCATTCCCATCACTTCTAATCAAACTCACCAACCCTCATCAAAGTACAAATTAAGTGAAAATAGAACGAGTGTTGACGTTGAATAAGTGCTCTCGACAAGTTACTACACCAGATACGAAGAAAAAAAAACCTGACTTGACTTTTGTTGAGATAAATTGACAAATTCGTACAATTAATACTGATAAGTTATCCGTATCAGCAAACCATTAACTTCTTTCGCAGTAAAAAAATAAAAGTTCACCTCTAACTTACCTCGCACAATTTCCATCACACAAACTCAAACTCAATCAATGTCAAAACTCAACAGCTGCGGACAGAAATATCTAATCGACATGACGCAGCAATCCATTTCAGAAAAATGGCATAGAACTAGAAGTAAATAAACTCTGAGTTTTGCGACAAAAACACCGTGGAAAAGGTGTAACCTTTGTTTGGGTCAGCATCCCGCGACGTCTCAACCATTTTGCTCGACTTTTTAAGGCTATTT
>JAQGCB010000479.1:0-21856 GCA_034698835.1 Protaphorura tricampata
TGCTTTCTTTCCTCGTTTCTCAATTGACGTTCAATTCAATATTACGTGTTTAGAGTTCACAAGCTGTAAATCTTACTCGTCAGAGCAGAGCATCAAAGACGGTTTTCTACTAAAGTAAACTAGACGACTAGATTTGCGCACTCTTATGTATGTATGTCAATAGTCAGCATTGGAGTCCAGGCTGTTAGGGTGGGAGTAAATAAAGATAAAATGTGTCATGATCAAGTATAAATAATTTCCCATCTAATATTTTTGTCCAGCACATATTTTACACCACCATACATATTTTATCTTTCCAAAAAATCAGACCTAATCCGTCCCTTTCTCAATTGTATAAATATTTGAAGATTCTACGAAGCTTCACGCACTAGCACCAGTACACCAGTCAGCCTGCCAAGAAATAAAATTTACCTTTATTTTTATAGGATTCACATGACTGTGGGCCTTCAACCCGAGTCATGTTAGTATTCATGAGATCCAATTTCATCAAACGTGTACGTACGAGGTTTGAAGTAAACGCATGGACATTCCGTTCCGTCCAGACAGACTCCTTGGCATTACATCACGTGAAATGAAAATATAAACCTGGATTGAGACGTCTGAAGACTTTCCGTCTGACGCTCGTCTAGTTCAGAGTTCAGTACATGTCAATTCAGTCTGACAGATTTGAGCAGACAAACAAGTAGAAATAAAAATCGAACACAAAAGGTCCCCTGCGTTGCGTTGCGTTCACACACGTGTCCGCATGATCAAAATGTAAGAAAAAAAGATAAACCTCAGCTAGGGTTATGTTATGATTTGGTTTTTCAAAGTATTTACTATATTTATTCCGACGTCTCTCGGGTTTGACTTACTTTGGAAGACAATCTATGGGATGAGAAAATGTTCAATCGAATTTAGGAATAAAAGCTTGTAGATTTTATATTTCGCGCAAGGAAATAAATTGGCAAATCCAGTGAAAACGCCCAAAACATACCACATATGTCTACTTTTCGAATTGCGTGACCAAACCCAGAATGTATTGAATTTGATTGAGTTCGAGGTTTTCTCGCTCGTCTTTGGCTTCTTGGACAACCCTAAGTGTATTCTTGGAAGAGTGTGAGAGTGTGAAGAAAAAAAATCAAGTTGACGCGCACTTTCTGATTTTGACCTACATTGGAAAATAGTTTATTTTCGTAGCCCACTACTGACAACTGACTTGTAGAACACGAAGAAAGCAGAACACCGGAAGTCTCGAGTCAGATGAACAAAAAAAGAGTTAGAAACAAAAAGAAAATTGGCTCTAACTAATTGAACTTCCTTGTTGACAACTAACTGCGAAGACCTTCAACATTTACTCTAATAATAAATGCGTAGACGGAAAAACTAGCTGTTATGTAGTAAAAAAACTACACCCTTTAATTGGCGTTCACGGATGACGCATAGTTGAGCATCATAGCAATACAGTATGCCAGATAGGAATGGGAATTGGGAAGGCATAGCGACGTTTACTAAAGGACAGAAACCTTATCATAGCGAAGAGGCAAGGGCTGCTCGTAACGCCACCCTACAACGGACTGAATGGAGCTATATCTAATTAGTTAAACTAATAAATTCGTAGGGATTTGATACCGTCGTAAGTTTTTGGCAAAGAAAGTGACAAGTTGTCATTTTATCCTAATGAAGTGTGTGGGCGACCATGTGTGTATGAAACCGACCATATTTTACAAATAATAAGAAGCTTTCACTTTTCCATTTCTTTGGTAATATTTAAGACTCCAAGTTCCACTTTCCTTTTTTTCTGAACGTACTTAATCTTATGTAAACCTTAAAATTCACAAGGAACCGTCGTATCTGTACGTACATAGTACAAGGAGTAGTGTACGGGTGCGGGTGGTTCAAGCTTTTGTACATTTTTCAAGAAGTTAAAATTATGAATGACAACTTTGGGGTCTAAATCTACTTTATATTCTAGGAGCATTCTTCCCCTTGAAAAAAAAAGAGGAGAAGAAGAAGAAAAAAAGCTCACATGAACGAGCTTAAGACGAAGAAGAAAAACCTTCACCGTGTTCTTCCATAAAGTGAAAGTAAGTCGTTGAGCTTAAGCTCCACATTTTGGTTGGTACATTTTGGTGGCACTGCACTGGCACCACTGCCATCAGTATACTTTATATCCGGTATGGGCTCCACAGTTCACCAAACTACATACATGTCCTCAACTCCAGGCTCTCATAATGTGAAATAACACGGGAGGTGTCTTGGAAAGCCTGAGCCACAGAATTTAAGGTTGTTTTTATACTATTTAGTATCGCTAACATATCCCCTTTTCTTGGGCTCGACGGGTCCAGTGTAATCCCCCCCTCGTCGGTTTAAGGCACCAAGAAAAAAAAACGGATGCAAGGAACCCATTACCGACTCCTGACAGAAGTTCCTTCTTTTATTTTTTTTTACTTTCTCCCACTCACATTTTTATGCGACACGGAGTGAGGCAAATTTTAGTCCAAGAATTTTTAATCTTACTAGGCCATACCAAAAATTAGCGCTCTTATTGTTGAGCTGGGCAAAGTCGGTATGCATTTGTGCATGTGACCTTCATGCCTCAGTTCCAAGATCACTTGGAAATATTCTGGGAGAAGGTCAATGACATTATTCCCCAGACGCCTCCGGAGAAATAGTATGGGTACGATTGTGGATCAATGTCGACATGGGAATATTTTAAACATTTATACACATGAAGAATTTCTGAATTCAGAATTCTGTTGATAAATCATTAGAGCCTAGAGATGAGAAAATGACGTCGGGGGGAGTGCAGTTTGTACGTACGTACGTACATACACATTTGTGTGGAGAAAGCGTAAGGGACTTTCACTTTGTTGGCTGGTAAGTCTCATCTGATGTTTGAGTAAGCAAGATTCTCTCTCTCTCTTCCCTAAGTTTATAGACGCATCTCGACTAGACTAGACGAGTTTGAGGAATTAGGACAGGAGAGACATGATGAGGATTAGGAGTTTGAATTGAGATGAAGAACCTTTTCCTAGCTAGCTAGACTAGACTAGACTTAAGATAGACAACCTACACAGGTTTATTTAGAACCTGAACACAAATGCACATGGGAAGATAGTACGTATGTATAAGATGTTGGTTCTATCTAAGACGTCGTCTACGTCTCATCCTGTGGTCCCTCTGGCAGTTGTCCTAGTGGAAGTGGCAGCCTAAGAATTGAGGGAAACACGCCTTGAATTTCTCTTTTTCTACCTCAACTATTCTTCATGGACTCCTTGCATTTGGCTCACTAGGGAAAGGTTTTATATGTAAAATTTACTCCGGCCTCACGTTTTGAAATTTCTTCCATTCCATCGGCAGGATACTTATAGAACTAGTTGCAAAAGGGTACCAAAAATCTGATGACAGAAGCCCGTGAACCTCTCGATACAATTTAGTGTCTAATTTCAAGGCGTCAACTGTCTCAAAATAACCGACACAATTTTAATACTAATTCACATAAAATTTGAATTGCCTCGATAATCATTACTGATTTGAGCCACATTGTATTTTACAACTGAGTTCCACACCTTGTCAGCCCATGTGTCATTCCCGCTGCGCCATTCTTCCTTCGACTCAACTCCTTAACCAAACACTTTCTCCTTGCCCTGAAGCTTTACTACTACGACTATGACTACTACGCTTTCCTAACTCCTAGAAATTCCTGACCAGGTTTTTGATGAGCCTTGTCTCCAATCTACTGTACTCTCCAGGATACACACACAGTAGTAGTAGAGAGTGCAGTTGGGATTTCACTCTGTTTCAAGTAATACAGAGTAGTTCACCTCTGAACAGCACGAGAATATCCTAGTCAGTTTTCATGCGTTATGTTTGTATAGCTGAACCATCGACTTTCCTTGAATTTTTACTACTAACGTACTATCAAATGTCCACGTGGCATTTGCTGTGTGAACTATTTTCTTTGCCTGAGTTGGTATAAAAGAGGTGACTCATGTTTAGCGGCAATATTCCAATTAACTCAGATAGTATTTAAGCGAAGTAACTCAAAGGGTAGAAAAACCAGAATCGAAGAGATTGAATTGGAGATTTTTTGGTATCAGATTACCCGAAGCTGGACACACAAATCTCATATCCTGTATTATTTCGTACTTCCCAAAAGACTGCCGAAAGTGTCCATCGTTAGTAGTATTTAACTTCATTTCGAATATTTTAGGATTAGCGTCAAATTTAAAGCGCATTTCCTCACCGCACTTGTGTCGGACTGTGATTTCTGACGCAGAAGTTTTGAAACAGGATTATAAATTATATGGGTGTTTTCAAAAATTCTTCTCCACGTCGAGGATTTCAAATAAACCTTTCAAAAAAACAAGATAACTCACAAGAGCTGCGCTAAGAAATAAAATCCAGCATGCAAACGGGATACCTTTTTTGACTACATATTTACTTTTAAAGCACTGACGGCATTCATATTCACTTTCTCTTCTTTTTCTGAGAATTTGGTTGGGAATGGGAATGGGAATGTTTGCTGACTGCACTTTAGGAGAATTGAGTTTAAAAGAATGCCTTTCAGCCCAATTCATGCAGTCATATACAAAGAACTTGACAGATATATGTGTGCGTACAATATTTACTTCAAAACCACGCACGCACGCACTCATGCACACATGCATAGAAATAACAGTACGTATTTTAAATTTGGGTCAATTTTTATTCCTTCACAGCTTCCCACTACCCTTTCTCTCCGAAAGAACATCTTGGAAACGTATTTTTCTTCTATACCAAAATTGAACTTTTACTCTAGGATATCGATTGTTGTGCGTACGCGGGACATATAATCAATAATACGTTCAAGAGTTATATAACTTACTTCAACTACTGCAACAAAGTGTCAGAACACAAGTGTACTAACCAATACATCAAATAAATGTTAACCTTCGATATTCTGTCTGGTTGTAGTCAGCGAATCATTTAAAGGTCAAAAGGGGTCAATTTACAATCCCTGTTTTTCACTGTGAGTCTGAACACTTCAAAATTGATATAAAAATAATTACCGTTGGATTGTACTCGAGAATTTATAGTACGATGTACGTAAGCGGACAAATTAATTTGTTATAGCCCATTGAAGGCCGACATACTTAAGGTACGTAATTTGTCAACCTAATTGCTAAAAAAGAAAGATTAAATTTCCTTCCTCTGATACTGAGACACCCTGCCAAGTGAAAGTCATCGTCTCACGCATGATTTCGTCTTTCACTCCATACTTTCACTCTGTGTAGACATTTGTGGGACACCCGGACTACTCAGAAGCAATTAAGTGTCCTCCTCCTTTTGTTTTTGGTACTTTTATGAGCGCAATCTATCAAATATGTGCAATAATTCTGCTCGAGCGGAATTTCCTATACTATACGGAATATAACGTACGTATATTTTATATTTTCCTTCCATGGACTATGTTGAAGAAGGAATAGCTGGTGAAAGTACATGCAACGACTGCTGTACTCATGAAATATGAGTATGTACATGCACGTGGTCATGTTCGTGAACTATTGCCCAGACTTTTAGAGTGATGAGACTAGTGCGTTCAATGTTCAAGTAGTTCCGTAGTTTTTAGGTTTTTTGGATGGATGGACGAGGCCGGACGAGGACTTCTGTGGTGATGGTGGTACTGCTATGGTATATTTTCAGCACACTACTGGATCTAGGAATCTGGTCTGGATGAAATGGCATCCCATTGAGTCGGATTATGGCGTCTAGGAAATAGACTACTAGACTTGACTTGCAGAAACCAGTCCTAGTGAAAGTCTGAATATCGGGCCGCCCCGGCCCCGGTATAGACTTCACCGTAATAATAATATAATACTTAAGCTTTTATAGGTTGTAAGACGCATTCTCTTCATGTCCCATCAATTTTTGCCGTTTTCTAAACGAATTCGAGACGTAATAGAGAATTTTATCACGTGCTTATTGCCACTATTTCTTCAAAGATATAAGTCACTCTGTGGTGCTGGGGCTGGAATTCTTCCTCTAGATTTTTGTTGGAAGATATATCTAGTTAAACCTCAAGATGTCATATTTTATATCGAATTTTTGATCCCTTTCCTCCTCCTCTCATTCAACCCAACATCCTCTTCAACGTTCGGAAAAGAGAAAGTTAAGAGGTAAAAATAAATAACAATTTATTGATTCTTACTGTAAGTATAGAAATGAATCTTCCTATTGTCAGCCGGTTTATAGGTTTTGCACAGAGTTCAGGAGACGCACTTTCTGTACAGAATTCGAGGTTCATTTTCAAAATAAAATGTACTAGACGTTTATGGAGAACCTTCGCAGAATCAAATATAATATTCTCTGAACCCCGTGAAATTATTTAACGATGCAATTTCTCTAATTCTTTCAAGTTGAACTTTCACCTTTTCCTTGACTTTCCTCAAGGCTTGAATCGATCGGAGAAGGGCAAAATCTCAAATAGTAGTTCATCTTACAAAATCCGCCTAGACTTTCTATCAATCGCAACAAGGTGCGGCGACCCAAAGCTTCACGATAATATTTACTAAAATTTAAAATCTTGAAAAAATAACAAGTCTTCCTATATTTTACTATAGCGCTACCTCCACAGAGGCGACAAAATTGGAGGATGCGACGTTCCTAAGCTCCCGGGTCGCTTTTCACACCCAAAAATATCCTCTAAGAGCTCAAGACGAAGTCATTCGTTCATTCCTTCGTTCCTTTTTCTTCCTTCCTTCCTTCGTTGGTAAGTTTGGTGTTCGTGCAGGATTCTTGAGGCGGGAAGGACTAAGATGACTCTCACAATTCTCTGCGTGGGTCTTTTTATTGCTCTTTCGATTACATCCCCTCCTTCCTTTTCGGGTCCTTCATGACTTCAGTGACGCTACTGAAATCCTCCAAACCCTGGATTCCTTACCCGGACTTCTCCTTCGTCCGCATTGAATACCCATCACCGTCATAAATCAAGTCTTTGTCATCAGTCTGATCTTATCTTTTCCCACACCCATTTCAGGTTGGTGGTTCAGGCTAGTCTTGACTTGGTCTCCGTATAACTAAACCCACGCACGCCTTGTTCATTCCAATTCGATACACACAGGGTGAGGCAGAAAAATTGCTTCCCCGTTCAAGGGTTCCGATTTATCTAATGTCTGAATTCCAGAACATATTCAGTACTGGCTGAAAGCATCACATTCTTATTTTGAAAGGATTTTAAGGAAACGTACTCGGATGCTAATGAACAAAAATGTCTTGGCCTGTGTATTGTGAAATATCCACCCTGTACTCCCGAACCTCATCATTACCCTTCAAACTTTGAAATGAAAGAAGGAAGTCAGAAAAGCCAAAGGAAACCATACCCAGCCCAAACCTTCTTCTTCATCTTCATCATGCATAGTAAATGTCTATTTTATTTTACATTAGACAGCTCTTCATCTTCTCCACCGAACACTGACTGAATTGTGTGTAGAGTTTTACTATCACTGCCGCTGCCACTGCCACTGCCACTACGCCACCTCGATATACTCTTCTTCTACTCTACTACCCGTCAAAATTCATTTAGAAGACATGAGTGTGGAATATAAAATTTAAGGAAACTAAAATGTCAAGTCAAGTTTAGAGTGAGTGAGATGTAAAAGTAGTCTGGAGAAAATAGATTGAAAGTGATAAATTAACACTTAGCTTCAAATTATTACACTTGACTTGAAAAATTTGAATCTGGACTTATTTCACTGCAAATCACACACGAATATTTTTAAAAACTTGCCTATTCCAGTTAGCGTGGAAAATAAAATACACGGTTATTTGGAGAGGGCTAGCTAGAACTAGAACGCGAATAATAGTGGAACCATGAATTGAAAGCATGTTTAGTTCTATTATTTAATTAAAGAAAGAAAGGCATGGACTGATCCTTCCATGCCCCAATTCTCTGAGACAAAAGGAAACTAGAGATGATAATCACATGCGTGCGTTTGGAGTGTGGGCCCTGTTTTATGTAGTACCAAGAAATGCATTGAATGCAAAGGAGAAGATCAGAAGTGAAATCTGAAGTGAAAGGCATAAAGGAAAGTGTAGAAATCGGATAATGCGAACGAATCGTAAGTTGAAGAAAGTGAAAGTGAAAGTAAGAGTAGAAAATGAAAGTACTAACAAGGGACACTGTTTGGTTCCAAATTTTCGATGCATCTCCATCACAAGAGCTAATGTATTCTAACGTCTCTCCAATTGATAATAAGATAAAATTCGGGGACACGAGTACAAAGAATATGTCGTCACAAGTGCCATACCACTTATTCAGTGCATGGTGCACTATTGCCGTTCCGAAAACTTAAGAAGCACTCTAATTTTTGCACAGTGCACCCAAACTGGCAAATTGTATACTAGTTGGCAGGCGAATCCAGCTGCAACACCCGACTACCGTCCCTTGTGTCCTTTTACGCACTGCAGGTTAAGTCGTCAGACATAGGCCTAGGTCTTGATGAGAGGATAAGTCTCATCTCTTTTGAACTATGGATTAGACGTGGGCCTTCATAGAATTGCAGGAGAAGTTCGCTAATTTACCTTTGGGTTGTATTGGTTTAACGGAGCGTTAACTTAATGAAAGGAGCCAAAAGCTAAAGCCAAAAGTCCGTCCTACCATTTCCTTATACGTTTATGTATTATGTCATGGTCTTTTCGTAAGCAGAAGAGAAAGTACGCAAGTACGGTACGTACGGTACGGGTGCATGAAGACTAGATTCTAGACAAGACTCAAGAATTTAGTCGACAAGGAATCCCTTTCACATGTAAAGCACAAACAAAGTCTCGATACGTTCTCGATTAGTCAGTTCCTGCCCTAATTATTATGTCAGACGCATGGTCACACTCGATTAATCTTGTGGGATTGTGTTTGGGTCATGAAAAATTCTGTTTTGACGTCAAAAATGGTTTCCTTGTACGACTGTAGTTGGTTGTGTATGAAGTCATCAAGGGCCAATAAGAAAATACCACATTTACGGGAAGGAATAAAAGCTTGGTTGACTGCACCGTGAACAGTACGCTTGATTAAGTAAACGACTAGAGGGGGACTTCACTTACAGGGTTTAAGCAATTTCGGAATTACCCGCATTCTTCTGCCGTCGTGACTCCTAGATTTAATATCATCTACCTTTGCATTCCACAACAATAATCCATTGCATTGCCAAGACTTCTTGTTCTTGTGTTTTCATTAATTGTTAAATTAACCTTAAATAATTAGCTTCATGTCCAAGTCCAATGTAATTCCATCACTGGAAGATGACCTAGACCAAATCCTAATCACATGGCTTGAGGTGGTTCAACGGTACCTGTATATTATTTGGAATTTGCCTAATAAGGTCATAAGGAAAATAGAGAACCGTGAAATATTTCAAATATTTTGATAAGTGAAATTACTAAAAAAGCCTCTAGACTCAATATAAAAGTTAAACAAAGAAGAAGAGGTTTACAATAAAAATTTATACGTATGTGCCAAGTGTCAATTTCAAAACATTTTGCAAGCATGACAGACTTCTTGCATTTAGGTTGACTGTTCTTGAGTAGAAAGAACATCTTTCGAATATAAATTCCACTGTGTGTATAGAGTCGTCAAAAGTCAGTGCCACTGCCAGTTCAGTGTTAGACGGTTGATTAAATATGTAAAACCTGTTGGTCTAGTCGTGGAGAAGGTCGCTTTGTCATTTTCTATTATTTATACCGAGTTGTCAAGAGTTGGCAAATAATAATGTTGATGGAGACTCCTTCAGAATCAAGAACAGTGAAAACCCCCTCCATCAAGTCAAGTCAAGTTCTATTTCCAAAGATTGAACTTTATTATTTGTCTCTTCACAGTCACAGACCGGCGTCCCGTGTCAACCCTATGATTCAATACAATCCAACAGGAAAAGCCACCGCATTTCGGTTCAGAAGCTTTGAATGGACACCATCCCACCATAGGCATGGAATTTCTGCACGCATTACATTGAAAATATCGAACATTGATTGACACGCATGGCGTTGTTGTAAAACCAGCACCAGACGAAAAAAATTTGGTCGTGCTTACAATTACAAAATTCTGAATATTCATAATACGGCTTGGTTTAAATTACTACGTTTGTAGGAATTGAATACCCTTAAAATTGACAAAACTAGTAATTGAAACATGGGGTAAAAATAATGGAGAAAATATTTTATTATTTTTCCAGGGCTAAACAGATCTTATTTTTAGGTGCTGAGAAGTGCGACATCTATTACTGTGCATACCTGGGTTGAGTTGGATATGTAGGTCTTAGTCTTGAGTGAGGAAGAAAAAAAGTCTTGAGAAGTGCTCATAAAGAATTCGTGGAAATGATAAAAATCCAGTCGGAAAAGTGCTCAAATCGCTTTCACTGGCATCGTACAGTAGGTACTTACAGAAGATATAAAGTTGTTCGTTTGTTCCAAAATAAAACTGTGGGAAGTAGTGGGAAAGTAGTACTAGGTAGTAGGTAGTAGTAGTATGGGGAAGGAGAGAGAAAGAGAAAATTGAAAGTGAAAACTTTCTCAATAAGAGACGCTAGTGAATTGGTGCTGTAATTTTTCTATATGTTTCGTACTTTGTTATCCCATTGGGAACACATCTTGCTCCATTTCATAGAAAAAAAAGTGTTGGCACTTTTGGCAGGAGGTTTTGACATCCTATGGGCCCAAGTATTTTATGTTTGGCCATGTTTACTTCTTTTGGAAATTTACAGAGGACGATCGGGTACTTTAGTTTTGGGGTTCCACCTACCCCGCCATTCCAGCCTTGGAATTCTTTCCTTTTTGTCCACTTGGCGGTATAACAGAAGAAAAAAAAAGTGGGTAGTAGTATTTGATCGAAAGTCAGAGTCACATAATAAATATCCCCTTTGTACTTGACACAATCGATTTGTAGAAACCCGCTGACACATAATAGCTAAAACTTGTTCAGACCTTTTGGGACCGCTTAAGAATTAATGAATCATGTTTTGAGAAAAGTTTTTGAGAGAAAGAAAAACTGCAGTTAAGTAATTTCTTTTGTATCCTCAGAGATATTCGACATTCCAAATATGGCAATCCAATTTTTCTTTCTCATTCTCTCAATTCACCTTTTGTATTCAAAATTGGCAGACACAAATTTTACCCAGACCAACAATTAAAAATAATTGCCAGGAAAACTTGTAAACTCCCTTCTAAAAAATTTCTTAAAATGCTGATGTCAACTAGTGAATTTGTATATGCGATCTAAAAACTCCATGCGTTCTGGCCGCCATGCTTGAATATTCTGTGGCGTGAAACGCGGTACATCGACCACAGAAGTTAAATAAATTATTCCTCCAGCATAAACTACAATTTTTTCACTCAAGATTTCACACTCAAAAAAATTCAGGCACTCATAAAAATGCTCCACTTTTTATTTGAACTGACTCACCCGGAACGGAACTCCGCAAATGAAACCCTAACAAAAAAAAAACCGTCGAATACGTCTCAACCTGAGTAAAAGGTTAGACGTGTATTCATTCACTCGTCACAATAGAAATGGTACAGGTATGTAGTATGTATGTAAGGAAAATTTACGCCTGCTGCTTACTATGTAATATTTTCCCCATTTTAAGCTCCAGTTCTTTGGAACAAGATATTTCAAAACATGTCACCTTCAAGAGCTATGTATGTGTCAAATAGCGTGAATACAAAGTAGTTCAGCTACAGCTCAATCCCCCCACGCCACAATGCATAGCGATATTATGAAAGGAGAGAAAAAGTGAAATAAGCACCCTCCCAGGTCGCAATTTCCTGATATTATTATGTTTTAGAGAGCTTTTAGGATGAGGTTACACTTCGTTGGAGAAAGTACAGGGTGGTTCATATATATTTCTCTCTGCCTATAGCCTAACCTGTAGTTTTTCACAAAATATGTATTCTGTGGAAAATTTAAACCAAAATATCTCACTGACATACTCCACTCGTTAAATTCTCTATAATATTACTTTTTAGACTCAGTTTTTGATAAAAAGCCTAAGTTAGCTGTACAGTTATGCACCACCTTATAAATTCACCCTCACAGTGGTGAAAGTAGGTATAAGTTGGAGAAAGCAAGTCAAGGGAGAGAAAACCAGGACTAGAAATAATACTAACTGAGGAGAAAAAGAGAGCAGCAAAGCAACAGCCGGGAAAACTCGTCAAGAACATGAGTTGGGTTGAAGAAGGCAGTGGAGTGAGAATTTGAGATGCAAGTTTCTCTTCTCTCTTCTTTTTTCTTTGCCGTATATTTCACACTCACAACTTTTACTTTTTACTTTGAGAAACAAAACTTTTCACCTTCTTCTCAATGAAATTTCAGGAGGCTTTCTCTTTTTATGGCAATCCCACTGCTTATGTATACGTACAAGGAAACCACGTTGAACTAACCAAAGAGGCCGAGACCAGACCGACTGAGAAGCAAACCCGGTGAGGTTAATCAACCGTCAAGATAAAAAAAATTCAAAAAATCGGCCATGTCATCAAATGTCCTTTAAAATATATTTATGAGCACAGATTAGAGCTATTTCAATTTTTTTGGTACACTTTAAATAAGTAATTTTCAAGGTTTAGCATTGACTTTCAGTTATGACATGTGAAAAGGGTTCCTCGTCAGACATACCTTTCTACGTCTTACGCAATCAACCTACACGACAATAAGAAGCCTAAGTTCAAAGCCTTAACATGTCTAACTCACTTCTTAATGGCCGTGTTTGTGCATAATGCGTGAGACATGCACGCATGGCACACACAGAAAAACACATACTAGTCTCATAAAATGGTGTGTAATTTTTAGACAAATAACTGTTTTTGTTTGGGAGGATACAAATTGATGAATTGAATTATTGAGTACCATTTATTACTCGTTCCTGGCCGAGAGCGAGACAATTTTCAGTATACGATTAGGTCGACCCATTTCGAATGTCCGCGACTTGAAATATAGAATTATTAAAAAGCGTGTTATTACGCTATATTCTTAATCGAATGGTTGACGGACAGAAGTAAGGTGATTAAGACCTACCGTGTAACCTCAAAAATCGTTGTTCCAAATTATACGGACCTACATTTCGTGCTGATTTACGACTAGAACATGACCAAACAGGTGTTGTCTGGTATCGCCAAAACTACGTACAAAATCGTTAAGCTCAAAACGAATGAATCGACACGGAATCCAAACTTATCACGACACCGGAAATCCACACAAGAATTTCTAAGCACAGGACTGCAAAAAAATACTAACTTCTTACGCCAATACTATATCCCAAACCTCCATCCAACTGGAAGAGGGAGAAAATTGTAACTATTTAAATTAGCAAATGCTCGTTACGAGGTACCTCTAGTATGACTTCTACTGCAAATATTAGAAACATAAGAATATGGAGAAAAGAGCCTATTAACGTTGACTTCCATTAACACGCCTTCACTTTTCCCCGAAACTCTAATGAAACATTGAGTCTGTAGGTTTTAAACTCAACATTTTATTCAACACTCATTGGATCACTATATCTACAATTTGTAGACATACAAAAAAAAATTAACTAGAACATTCTCTCCGACTAGAAAATGGAGCATCAACTTAAATTTTGCATGAAATAATGGTTTTTCGCGGGGAAGCGTAATGTCTGCTTTAGGCAGGCCCTCCGCCAAATTAATTAATTTAAAGGAATTGCGTCGCGAATTAAAAATCGATTTCAACGCCTGAAAGACGAGGTCAAATAGGACAATGATACTAGCAGTAGCTGGAAAGAAAGAGTAACGGTCATAAATTAGAATGTGGTGCAAATGGGATTACATTTGTAAATAAAATATACAAACCTCGCTCCCGTCTTCCCAAAACTACTTACACAGTACTACTTGTATTTTCCATATTCTTCATACGTACAAGGTAACCCCTTTGGATGTAAAAGCAAATACACAATGTTATATCAAATACCCTGAATGTAAATATGGCCTATTTATTTTGGAAATTTGGTTGGCTTAGGACACGAGATAAGAGCAGGACTTCATTTTTTTTACAGGAACTGTAGTTTCCTTGTCGAAGGTATTACATACATGGATGTATGTGTGTCTAGGTTAAACCCATAAATTTTCTGTTTTGTACAAACGAAGACGAAGTGATGTTCTAAAGCCCTATCTCTGTCTGACTGTTCTACTCGTACGTACATAATTATATTGAGAGAAGTGCTAAGTTTCGTTTCATTATTTGTTGAAAGAACGAACGGAGTCGTCAGTCACACTCTCACACTCACAGATACACACACTAATGTATTGTGTGAAGGGATTCTAAGCCATACTGGCCTGGGTCTGGAATGAATGAGAAGAAGAGAAAAGAAGAGAAGAATTTTATTAATTTGTTAATATGTCTCCCATTCGTCATTTTCATCCATCCACATTGCATCCCTCCAATAAGACGGAGGAAAGTAATTCGGAGAGTTTTTCTTCTTCAATCCTTTACTTGGAAATAAGAAACTGAGAATCTTCCTTCTCCTTCCTTTTCTCCTTTCACAAGTATTGGCAATTCATCTCCCTTTTTTTCGTCTTCTTACTTTCTCCAGACCTTTCTCCAGTCATCCTGCCCTGCCTACCTACATAATGGGTCCCAAATATGTGTTATATGTACTTAATTCTGCTGGTAGTTCTAGTTATAATAGCTACAGGGAAGTCCGGCATATATTTTGGAACCCCTGTTCAATTCAGGGGAGTGAGATTAAACGACCTTGAACGCAATGGAACAAAAGCAAAATTGCTTAGCCTCAAAAATTAATACCACTTTCTATTTCGCCTGCACTTTTATTGCAGGTTTTAAGGGATAGTTATCAGAAAGTGTCGATTTTCTTATATGTGATTTTTTTTATTATGATTTGTGATAGAAAAAATAGAAATTTCTGTAGCTATTATTAAAGATCTATTATGCAAGGTCTATTACATATTTGGGATCCCGTACATTATCGACTTCCATTCCATAGCATACAGTGTAGGTACACTTACACGTAAGTTACACATACTAATTTCATTCTATCAAGGATCATCTATCACGAAATTCACTTTCGGGGGTTCTCTCTGGGAACTGTAGCCAAAAACACACGATCACTTTCAGAGAGACTCTTTTCATTAACGATAGAAAACGTACGTACAGTTACTGACGCCAGTGTGTGTAGTCCGACGACGGACCCATGATTTATTCCCTTCCTGTGCTAATGAGATATGCTTCAATTTTGAGACTCTTTGGCTTTTCTCCTTTTACATAGACTGTGTTCGACTTTTAGTCCGGGTTCGGGGTCTTCTTGGCCTCGACACCAATTTTTCATTGAACATTATTGATACATTTTAAATGGAATCATGATTGACTAGTTTTGGATGGAGAATCTTTAAACTCTCCAGTGAATTAATGAGTGTGAGTGTATGCATTATTTAATTTGTTTTTAATCGTTCGTATTTTAGAGAGACATTCATCTAAAGATATGTAAGAGTGAGTACAAATCCAATACTTTTGTTAATTAAACATTTGAAACACGGATTCTTAAAAAGCCTTGAGTTCAATTAAATTGAAACGCTGAGTTAGTATGGCTGTTATTCTTACTCTCCTTTCTCCAAGAACCGCACTTTGTCAAATCAAAAAGTTCGATGTGAATGGCAATAAAATACTTGACTTTGGAATCCCAGCTGCTCAAACTTTATGAGTAACCCGCTGAGCTGTCAACTAGCTGTAAGTTACTCGTTGACAAAAGTAAACCATATAAATAATAATATTATATACACATTACCTAAATTACATACAGGGTGGTTCACAATTACTTTAAAAAAACACAACTGTAAAGTAAAGTTTGGTTTAGAAGCCTACAAATAAAACTATTGGACAAAAGGATTCGTTCCTTCCTCTGGCGAATAAAATTTGTATTCAAATACAAGTGGTAAAATTTTATGAACCACCCTGTAGGATGCGGAAGAAAATTGGTATGTGTATTTCAAAGTTGAATAGGGGATAAAAGGTCGAAAGTAAAAGGAGCTTTCTACTTTCTTCAGTACTTTCTACGCAATCAAGCGTTTGGCTCTTGAGTTGACTTGACTTGTTTCCTAAAGAAAACCCCCGTCTGTCCTTTTACTTCCTTCTCTCCACACAATAATATAACTATTCTACAAAAACTTTCTTCTCCTTTCCTTTCCTTTCCTTAACCCCTGATCCATAATTCCCCCCATAAACTTCGTCGTCGTACTATGGTGCTGGTTGACTTATTAGGTAAAGAAATAATGTAAAGGGAAAAGGGGCTTTGAAAATTTTCCGGAAGCCTTGTTAAATTCTCTTCATCCTATTTTCATTTTGAAAGGTCTTCTCACTCACTATTCTCATTCTTACGCTCCTTTGACTTTAAAATTTAAGCCAAGCTCTCAGGTGAAACGAAATGAGGTTCTCTTTATTCAACATCACAATAGAAACTGGGTGAGAAGAATATGGATCCCACCCATGTAACCTTATTATTATGAGCTTCCGTGAAGTCAAGAATTCTTTGGAAACGAAAGTCAAATCGAAAATAGTTTGAAGTTTCTATCTGAAATTTAAGTCATACCTGGAATATGCATCTCCTAAATGTTACATCATTTTTAGTTTTTTCTTAATAATTTGGGTAGGGGCAATTACCAGTGAAACTTTCCGTAATAACTTCGAAAATTTTTTTAGAATAATTCTGGTTATCGAAAAAAAGGTGATTCTAAAATCCGTGGTTGTTTTCCTAACTTTTTGATACTTCGAGTTGCTTCTATTAGAGCACCTTCTCGAATATCCTCAAAATATTATTTTGATTTGTAGTATGTCGCAGACAGTTTGGTTTTTCCACTCGACCGTAACTTTCACAATTTTATTTTTGGAAACATTCTCGTATTAAAATCTCCACTCAAATTTCTTTCAAAAACCAATTTTGATTGATAATTGGATTCTCCTCGGCCCTACTCGGAGTTTTCTGCTACAGTGGGCTTTTTTCGTTAATCAGTCATGTGAGCAGTTTGTTTTCTAAAAAAACTCAAGCAATTGGATTATTGTGCCATTGTTTGTTGACGGCTGACGCTGTAATTTAAAAATTTGTCTCAGCTGAATTCTGTATCAAAAATAGCTTCAAACGTACTTAAATTTACTCAGACTGAGTCACTGAGTGTAAGATGATAATCTCAGAAATTGCTGAAATTTTCTAAGGCGATAACAAGCACAGAACTCCCTTAGTCCTAGAGTGTCACATTGCAATTTAAATCAGGACAGAAAGTCGACGAAAATTGAACACTTGTAAATCCTATTGTGCTTTATGCAGTATTTTGGGCATACAGCATAGGAGGTTCGGCTCAAACCGGGTAACCATAAAGGCAGGATTGAGGTCATGAAGTATTTTAAAAGAAATTGCGTCACCTGTCACAAAAGAATTCAACAATGTAATTCTACTCACCTACTTATTCAATAATGATGAATATTGAATACCACGATTTCTGCTTTTGAAAGAATGTCAGGTGAAGTAAGAACTGCACATGTCAATTTAGAATACAACTTACCACAATCCCTTTTTTCTAGTAATCCCTATACGGCAAGCCATGCATGAAGCGTATCTGTAATTAATACACGTTTTGCCGACATCTTTGACTTTCATGTCAAACAGAAGCCGGAGGTCTTGAACTTTTTCAGTTTTTTCAAGTTATTAGAAACTGAATAAAGTTTTTGTTACGAAAGTTTTTTGCCTTTGGCTCTCTGTGATCTGATCTGTCTTGGAATCTTTCATTTCAGTTTCAACTTTATTATTGAAAATTTGAAATTGAAAAAAAAATGTAATTAGTTGTCAGACACTAGACACTCAGCTATGCTGCCTTGTCACACATCAAATCATGCGTTACGGCCTATTCAGAAATGAAGATTATCTACATAAAATCCCATGTGTTATTCCACTGTTAATTGGGAGTGTATTTTATGCAGGCACTTGACGATCGATGAAATTTGAGTGAAATTTCTGGATGATCAGGTGAATTATCGAACTGGAATATTTTACTATGTTATACATAGAAGACGGCAACACGTAGGCGAGTGGAGTCGTAGACCAGGAGTTTCATTAACAAACTTTGTTTATCTATCCTTCTTTCCCTTTTTACCCTTCCAGATTTCAATTTCCAATCTGTGACTCTCGCTTCCTTCCACTCCTACCCCTGCCCGGGTTCGGAATATTTTTGATTAGCCACATATTTTGAAACCTCAGTTTTCTTAAGTTTATTTTCATTAAAACCCCTCGTATTACACGACAGCGGAACGAATCGTCTGTCTACACCGCGACCACACCATATCGTGTGTGGTGTGGTCTATATTCTCGTGTCGCTGTCTTATGAGATTTTGAACTGAATGAGAAAGTCAAGGGCTCCAAAAAGTCATTTTGCAGAGTTGAAAGTTGGAGACATGAACCACCAAACTAAATTATTGAATTCCTTTTGAAATTTTTCCAGTTCTCTGACGTCCTCGCCCTAAGTGATTTATATTCTGTTCAACAGGGTGACCTCAGCCCAGCCATGGCCAAAACCGCGTTAACCTCAGGCCCTGCGTCAACTTCATACCCATGCATGCACATAATCCTATATGAAAATGCCACTGACTTTTTGACCTGAGCCTGATCTAGAAAAGTCAAACTCGAATCAGGCCGATTGCAATTATAATTGCGAACTCGATACTTCGATAAATTCTGACTAGGTCTGTCCATGTTGAACCCAAGATCCAAAATTGGATTCGGACTCAAAATTCTAGTCTATCTATTCGGATTGGACCGAAGCCAGCTATTACACAACATACAGACTGGAACGAATTCGGACTAGTAGATATTCAAGTCCGGAGTAAAGTTATTTTACGTTATACATAGAACGCAGGTCTCCGTAGTACTAGTGTGCGTTATATCGCGTGAATTTTCCCGGATGCTCTCAGGATTTTCATTGCGTCGTGTTTCCCGTGCGTCTCACTCACGAATGGAATGCAATCCAATTGGATGTTCAGAAGATCTGCATATGTAAAAAAAACTACATATACATACATGTTACATATCCATACATGGAACTTGTCTTTCCATGTGTAACTTTTAGTCTTGTGCCCGACAAACCGTGGCAAAACACATATAACATATCCCGAGTTTTCTCTAACTCTATCCTTTCCCATTTCCTGTAACTCGTAGTCGTACGTAGTCGTGCTCTTTACTAGAGTAACTTGGAGCGAGCGAACCCGTTAGAATTTTAACAAGGAATACTTCTCGCGTGTTAAATTCCGGTGAAAGTATATTATAGTCTTAAAAATATTACAAAAAAAAGATTTGTTCACTATCACCCATTCCACTAATTATTCACTTTGTGCGTGCGTACCCTAATGTGGATCTCTGGCACCCGGGCAGGTGTGACAAATTTAACACAAGGGTGATTGAATCGGCAAAATCCTTACTGAACTTGACGTCAGAACAACATTCCTCGTCAGTTCAGTCCTTAGTTCTTACATACTCCTAGAAAAAAGGAATTGTAAGGAAATAATGTAGATCTGTCCATAGTACTACTACATTCTACACACAACGACTGTACTACTCGGTGTACGGGATGAATTCCCTTGAATTGAAAAAAATATATATTCCGTTCCAAGTGTGTATTCACATTCATCCAAAGGCTCGTGATGTGATGACTGAATACATTTGAATAGCGATACATCATGGGCCCGCTCAGCTGAGGGAAATATTCTTGGAGGGTATCAGGAGTGATGTATGGAAATTGTTACGCAACAAAAATCGATTTTTTTTTCTTCTTCTTTGCAATATGTAAAGATAACGGTTATGACTACCGGGACTGGGACTAGTATTAGCTTTACTAAAGTGAATAGTACTACTCTAGAATGACACACATTTCGATTCCAATTCCAAACTCTTTTCTTAGTTTCTTCCTTGGTGTATGAGACGTCGGTATTTTTGGTTCAGTGTGAAAGAGAAAATTATCTTTCACTTACAAGGAAACCGCATTTCATGTAAATTACAGGGCCATGCCCAAAATATCTCCCACGCACGACCTGCGTGGGAATAGGATTCTAAGTCAATCTGTTTTTTTACATGAACAGTGGTTCCCTTGTTAAGCGGAAAAATAAAATCAACCAGAGCCAATATCCATCTCATCTGCTTCGGCTGAATGAATTTGACATCAGAAAACAAGCAAGGCTAGTTTATGAAAATGTCTAGCCTTGCAGTTTTAGTCATACATTTTTATGCTTCACATGTAATACATGCCGGTACTATCTTAGAGTCAGATTTAGGGAAAGATGTTTACCGGTCTCTGAATCATAGCCCAAATTGGCAGAAAATAAAAGCTAAATTGGGACTAATCAGAAAGCAATGCAGAAATGATTGAACAGATAAATTACTAGAGATCAAGATAGAAAATATTTGACCTTTTGACCTCTTTATTACCTAGCCTGCAGAATGCAATAGAAAATTATCTGACGAATTCTATCTATGAACTTGGATTCCTTATGGGTCTATTTTTACACTAGCATATGAATTTAGGGGAGCCTCAATAAGATAGAATTTTTAATCTTTGACCCGAAAAATTCCCTCGCGTATGAATGAAATCTTTTTAAATACATTACATGATGAGAACATGACACGAATGGGTGAGTCACATCACATCGGGACAATTCAAATTAAAGTGTCGCGTTGCGTTGGGACGCGTAGAGTAGACGCGTTGTTGGTTTAAATTTAATTATAGAAACTCAACGCAATGCGGGAGGTTTAATTTCAAGATTCACTGACTCAGACACACCAGAATGCAATGCACTTGCACTGCACAACTGCGCTGCATGGGAGTCAAGTGACAGTGAGATATTTTTTTTAAAAAAAAACGAGAGAAGGGGTAAATTCATTATTCTTCTCCAATCTTTTTGTCATGAATTTGACTCCTGCCACTTATGCTCCACTCAATTGGAACACTGCGCCCATTCAAATGTCATATTCCATCTAAGGGAGATAAAAAATGAATGTGATGCGCTACACAACTCCAAGCTGCGCTGCTGTTATGTTCCGAAAACGCCAACCCAGACTAGAGTAGCTTCCAATTTTACAACCTCACTACTATAGTTTACTCTCCGGTGCAGTGTTCTGGAGAATATTATCATACGTAGTATGATAATCTCATAGAATATGAACGAGATGAGACTCTAGCTAGGAGCTCTAGGACAAACTATACATGCCATACAATTTACCCATTAGCCTACATTATAGATGAATGTAAATTTGGGGGTTTTACACTTCTGAGACGATTTTTTATATAAATAAAATGTCCTGGAGCCATGGCCACAGCCACTGCCACGGTGAATCGTACGTACATTAGAACCAATTCAAAAATACTATCTCTGTTCATATCTAGACATTTGCATCTTAATTGGTATGCGTACTGGGATTCCCTCTATTGGATCGATCTAGCTCGTTCTCGTTGCAGCAGCTATTGTTTTGTACGTACGCACGCATTCATGCAAAGAACAAAGAAAATTGAAGGCCACGCCGCGGGGTTGAACTCAATCGTTGAATGAATTCAAAATGTATACACCGATGCCAAAAGTTAGCGTAGCTATTTGGCTATGTCACCAGCTTCAACCAAAAACCGGTCAAAGGTCAAGTTATTTTTGCAAACCGAAGGGTTTAAAAATTTTAAAAAGTCAAAATATTAAGAACAATTTTATTCAAAGATCCGGAAGGGTGTCTGTGATCTGTTGCCTAATATTGGTTGCTTCCTGTAACAACTTATGCTTCACATGGAAGATCCTCAAAAGAAAAGTAACATTAAGTTTTTTCCTTTGTATCCCTTGATGGAGGTATGACGGGGACTGCAT
>JAQGCB010000480.1:0-21836 GCA_034698835.1 Protaphorura tricampata
TGATTTGAACAGACGAAATTCGATTGATTCATGGTTAGGGCATGCCCGGGGACTAGAAAAAAATATGTCGTATCTGGGTGCTGGTAGACACCACATGACTATCCCTTGTAAGTGTTACAAATTCAAGGGCAAAGTCTGAAAGGTGATTCGATGAGTAATGCTTAACGTGTGTGCTCGTCCTCGTGCCATTCGCACATCTCATTACAATTACAATTATTTTCAACCACCGAACTGTCAACTGCAAAATTATATTCGTGAATGCCCAGCATTGTCAATGCGTTACAATAAATAATATTGTTACTTGCTTTACCATAATACTCAGTCTGTTTGGAAATATTAAGAGTTCCTTGTTCCTGGATTCTAAAGCAATCAACGAATGAACCAAATCCGTTATTGTATTTCAGAAAATGAAATGTTAAAATTCAAAACATTGTGAGGAAACTAATATAAAATTAATAATTTCGTTAAGGGCTAGAAAACAGGTGGTGAGCGGAAAAATCGTTGTGTCAAAACCAGAACCCCCTGACAGAGACAACACTTTTCTTTTACCAGACTACCCCAGGAGTCACCCATTGTATTTGCACACCAGACCAGAGCAGAGTGTACCGTGCAAATTACAAGCGTCGATAAAATTCTCAAAATATACTCGCATTTAAAGTATTCATATTAATCGAATCCATCCAAAATCCAAATAATCCAATGTAATTATCAAGATCGAGGACCTAAACATTCGAATTGGAATTAAAACTGTCACCAAAACAATAAAGAGGTTTAGCGGTCCTATTTTAAGACGAGAAAAAAGAAACCAATTCGGAAAGGAATGAGAAAGAATCTAGACTTTCGCTTAAGGGTATGTGCCTGTCATTTTAATCTACATTTAACCAAGTCAAAAGAACATCCTATGGTCAATGAATAGAAATAGAACTGCTTTAAAATTCTATTCTATGGAATATGTGCAGTGTTCAAGAGGTCGTAAGTATTTGTTCCCTCCTGTCAGTCAAACCCGAGCACTAGTGCCAAAAATAAATTGTGGGCAAATCCTAACATAAGAAATTATTGATTTTGAGAAATCATAGGACAAGAATAGTAAATTAATTCTGACGCAGGACTCTCAGAATAAACATGCAACATCTGAAGACCCTGAGCAGAAAAAAATGGTCTACAAATTCTGAGCGTCAAGTGGATGGAATAATACTGTATAATTAAGTGGTCGGTATGTAAAACCTTTTATACATAGAATTCGATCACGCAAACCAATTGAAGGAAAGGGTGAATCGTAGATACATCCAATCGTTCGAAGTCCATCTTACACCGTATATTCAGTCCAAAATACAATACCTACTAAAAAGGTTGCATTCCCCAAACGAATGTATGAGGAAACTTCAAAAAATAATTCACCCAACCAGTAAATCCATTATATTCACTCATGTGTCTCTTTTTAAAGCCGCGGGTTCGATGCAACCATCACCATCAATCAATTCTATATATTTTTTCTTGTGACCTTTTCTACAGAGCGCTTGAATGAATGCATGGCACGAGGCCCGACATACGGAAGGGCTATAAGGGGAGAGCTGAATTACTTCCGGTAAGTATGAAGTAACTGTTAAACTAAAAACAAATGTTACTCATTCGGATATGAAAAGGGGGAAGAATTCTCGTGGCGTGGGAAAGTGAACTAGCCATGCAAAGCTTAATGTAAGTTTTAGTTTTCTACAGACGACCGACTTTTTGCCATTGTCATTGCCTCGCTTGATTACAACATAATACAAGGTTAGTTTAGTCTACATTGCCACTCACATTTTGCAAATATAATTCTCTCCTGTCGTGCATCATTTCCGTCTAATTTCCTTAAAACTACGATACATATCTGTCATTCATTGCATGTGATAAGCACGAACAAAAGTGGAACTGTTCGTGTTGAAGTCCTATCTAACGTCGAAATAGCCGAAAAGAATTAAAACTTCACAAATGTGGACTTTATTCATCATTTCCGAAGTTAAAAATTTCAATAGAATATTCGAATTGCATTGCGCCCATTCCTTCCAAATTCGTTTGGTTTGGCATTCATAAACAATTTAGTGTCATCAAGCCTGAGAATAACTAGCCCACACGCAAGGTCTCATCCGCCTATGTATCCTTCCTTATAACTAATCGCGTAAACAAATTTGAATGGCATCATTTCATTCACTTTATAGGTTTTTGGAATTGGAATACGTGTATTGCATTGCAACGCTTCAAAGTCTAGTCTAGTATCCTTGTAGCAAGCATCAAATTCTTCTTTTGATTCGATTAATTATTATTTAAAATTAGAGCAGAATATAGAATATATTTTTGGTTCAATTTCAAATATTAAACCTAACTGATTTAATGTACCTTTATAATTAAAAATATCCACACTCACTCAGACACACGCGATTTAATGTTATTCTCTTAAACGAAGCCTTTCAAAAGAAAATAATTACGATATTATGATAAGAGTGTGCGGAAATCTTTCTTGACATTTGCGGACGTCCTGTACACTTGTACCCGTATAAGGAATCATCTTTGAAACAATTGTGTCGTGATGATAGCGTGATAACTATTTGTCTTTACTTTACTCTTGAAATTGTCAATTCCATTCCATCAACGGAAATCATTAAAGATAAGAAAATATTGGAAAAGGAAAAAGGTGTAGCCATAGGCTATTTCATGTCATGTCATACCAAATATTCAAAGAGGATGAGTAAAAAAGTAACTATCGAATCGACCTTGGATAACTACCGCCTAGATGACAACGGATTGCGTCAAAACCTAGATATACATGTATACACAAGCTAAACATGTGCTGTAGCTGTGTATTGTATCTAAGTAAGCAAGAGAAAAAATCGAAACTAAATGACCTCATTCAGGAGAGAGCTCACCTTAGTGTCTCGTCGAGTTTTGGTTTCCGACGCTCTGACATTTCGATTGACCCGTAGAGCCACCATCTCAGATCCAACGTGTTTCGATGCTACATCTCCTGTTCTTTTAGAATGGCTCTCATGGGCGCTTGATCTACGATATGTTTTAGGCTCAGGAACACTCAAAACTGTAGTTTTCTTATTATTGCTACTAGAATTGCTACTCGGAGTTTTTGGTTCAAAAGAATGCCTTCTAGGTTCCGTAGGATTAACTCTGGTGACGTCTAATAATTTTCCCTTGGAGAATTCTCCGTCAACATCAAAACCATCAGAATTTTTTACAGTCGACTCATCCAGTACATTTGTGTTGACTGTAACAATCGGTGTCAATTCTTTCGTCGGCCCAATAATAGTTCCATTCCTACTGGAAGCCCCATGCCCATTTCTCCCATTTACTTCAAGCATTCCACGCCCAACTTTCTCATTCGACGTACTAGTCATTAATGCAGTCACTTTGATTGTTCCGTTCTGTTCAATAGTTTTTGACTCACTTGTTGTCCCGACCACAACTACCCCGTTCACATCTATCTCCTTCCTTGAACTCAATTGAGATTTAGAAGATTGTGAAGTAAACCTTTTACGAAATGAGCGCAAAAGTTTTGATCCACGCTTAGTTTTAGTTCTTTCAAATGGTTGGGTTTCAATTGAAGTCTCTGAATAACAACTATTTCCTGTCGTGGTTAAAGATGTAGACCCAGTATTGTTAACTAAACTTTTGTCCTTTTTGTTTCGTCCAAATAGTCTCATCATCTGTCCTCTTACAACCGATGCTACGGGCATCTTAACATCACAAATCTCTTTCCTTGGGAATAAATTTCCTTCTTTGTAAAATAATATTCTCAGCTCCAATCTCAACTTTCTTCAAAAATCTAATTGGCAAAACCAAGTCAACTATTTGTATTATTAAGGATGACCCTCAAAATCTCTGTCCACCGCTATCAGCTATTACAAATTCAACAACATTCAAAAATGACGTTTCAATTTTAGTTTCACTTTGAGAAAAGGATAACCAACTGTACTGCCACAGCGAAATTCGTTGCACTCACTAGCTCAGACTGACTGAGGAATTCAAATGAACGTGAACCCGACAGACACTAATACTCACTCAAGAGTTTCCAGTCAAGTCAAGTCAACCAACAACTACAACACGCGTCAGAGAGAAAAAGAATCCAATAATGAGCACATATTTTCTCAAAGATATTTTTAGACACAAAATATATAATGTTATCACAGCCGTAGAGTCTAGGGAAGAAGAAATATTTGAGTTATCATATCAGTTAACACTTTCTCTTCATGGTGATACGAGCGAATAAAATTACACAGCTTTAAAGATCTAACCCCACCAACTGACTGAGAATGTATTTCACTGTTAACAATTTTTTTTGGTAATCCATACACTTACTTCACATTACACCTTCTCAAACGTTCGAGTTGTGTAATTCAAGTTCTACCCACCACTACCACCATACACTCGCACTAAACCAATCTATTCTACAAGAGCAAAACTTGCCGAAGCACCAAATGAATGCTCATGCATAGATTTCTTATTAAACGAAGGGTAACTAAACATATTCATCTCCCAACCTCCACCACTCCCATAAATGAGGGTAGTCAGTCCTTATGAATACAGATGGGATATGAACAAATGACTAATTAGAAATAATCATGATTCACCTCGCGTTTAAAGTTCCTTTTAAAGTGTGACATATAATAGAAATGTGGGTAACGAACTACAAAACTCAGTGGTCCTCGCTCGTGGGCTCAGTCTTTGGCTTTGAAATCTAATCTATAAAGGACGAACTCCTAGATAGAATCGATTTCTGTTATGTCCCGTGATTCGAATTCAAGTTCCTAATCAAATTTTCCCTAATCTAATTATTAATCCCTACAGAAATGCCAATTAAACGTGTGCTCTCTTCTGAATCCACAGCCTCAAATGAGAAGGTAAACGATTAAAACACAAGTGAGGGGAATAAAACCAGGTTTACTCTTACACACTGCTACCAACCAGCCAAACCAGCCCTTGCACTTCTACCTTTTAACATGCCGTACAATGCGACATGCAGACTCTGCGTGTTACGTCAATCCTTAGTTTCTATACTGAGGAGAACCCGAAAATTGCACATGTGTAAACCGGGCAAGAACGGAATCAATTCAAAAAGCGGCTCACGAGGACGTCCTTCCGTCCCGACCCGTTTAACTGCCCAACTTATAAACATATCCGAATATCTGCACATACCCCGTTAGCTTTAGTATTTTAATATTGTACTACAAAACAGTCTCATGTTAACCGGTACGGGTACCCCTACTCTACTCATGCTTCATATTCCAACCATGTAACTAAAATGACACTATAATGAAAACATACTCAATAATTCAATCAAAAATGTTCTAGAGTAAATGTGTTGAAGTATTCAAAGCAATGTCGTTGTACAATGCACAAAATTGCACCACAGCAAAACCAATTTAAGTATTCAAAGACAACTGCACATACAGGGCTGGCCCACAATTCATTGCATATTATGGGAATACACCTGTCTGCCACTGTCACCTGTCACGAAAATAAACCCATCCCTTGTTTTCAATTAGTTCAAAAACTTTAGATTTTGGTCGTCTATAGTTCTACAACACTGGTAAAGGTAACTAACTAGCCACAAACCTTAACCCTTCGATCAAAGAATGTCATACGCATCCGCGTCATTTTCAGGATTGTGTAGGAAACTTTGAGTCTTGACAATAACAGGTTTACTTGTTTACTTGGCAGGGTTCTGGTATGTAATGTCGCAAAAATGAAATGTAATGTGGTAAGGTGTGGCTGACCAAAAATTGCGTTTCAAGTCTACCCACGTCGCTAAAAATGCGAAGGTTAATAATGGTTAAACATCTCCCAAGTATGGGGCTAGTCGTGAACCACCCTGATATCAATTTAAAATCCAACAATTACAAAATATAAAGATAAAAAGAAATAGAGAATTGAGACGACGTTAGCAATAGTTAGCATTCAATAAAACAATTATCACCAGGAAAAATTATAATGGGCGGGAGCGGAGGATCATGAAAGTGAAAGATAGTTTTAAATAGCAAGCGAATGTTAAAATTTAAATTACTACATAGCCATGATTTACTGTGAGGTAAAAAATGACTTTAATTTACAGTGTAGGCGTTCAAGTAAATCCTCTTTAAATACGAGAAACAGATAAACTGATATGACAGGTACCATTACGCTGATTCAGCTCTGTCTACTCTGCGTCAACGTTTATGTGTGTATGTACTGATTTTTGTTGGATCTAGGGCCACAAAGCATTAAAACATCATATCAGTCCCTCAGTCCTCGGACGCACCAAAATTAAAACTGACAATTTGGCAGCAATCTAATCTGAACCTTGAATTCAAGAGCTCCCTTCGTATCCCCCAGTGAATCAAGAAAGACTGACGATGAGTTGCATACAAAAAATGAAGAAAAGGATAAAAGTCGTCGGATTTCGAAGCCAAAATTACTACCTACTACCTATAAATAAATATTACAAGTTGGCATCTTGCAATAAAAGTTACAACAAAGATAATATTATTATTGCCGTATGCTCTCCTCTCTGCCACCATTGAACTCTTCCCAAGGATTAAATCATGTTGTATGAAATGAAACCATGCTGCCAATATTAGCGAAGGATAGGGAAGACATACACATTACATATACACAAAACAAGTTACAAGCGTTTATAATCTCTCAAGACTAAAAATTGGATGTAACACTACTCACATGAAAAGTAAAGAATAAAAATAAATATGCACAACTTGAACGTGTGAGCAAGGAAGGATCTACTTTACGCATAAAACATTCCTTATTAATATCGTCAAGGATGTGTTGATGTACTATTTCTTATCCGAGATAGTCTAAATTCCAATCCAACTTTTCCATTATCTTAATATTTAACTATATAAATTGCACATTTTCATTTTGGAATAATAAATGATCATTTGTTACCATGTATGGTAGCAAATCAGAGTCAAGGCTTAGTGCATTACAAAGATAAGAAAATGGTAATTAAAACCGACATAAATGTCAAAGATGAAATCATTTTGTTGTATAAATTAATTTAAAGACAAAATAGGAAAACAGCACTGAACCAGAAGACAGCACCAGAATGGAAATTTAATAATTACTTCTACTATCCGTCCATGGACATTCATTTCCACGAATCAATCTTTTTCTTATTCTGTACTAGTTTCCAGCATTACCTTGTCCTCATTTATTTTAATTCAAAACTATAAGTTAACACGATTCAACTGATTTCCAAAAGAGTTTCATTCTACTCTGATGATTAGTTAGGTATGTAAACTTCGTCAATGCAATGATACAAGTCTCATCTCATCAAATATACATCCTTCCCGTGGCATAAACGAAGATAAAGATTTCCTCACTCACAGCCAGGGAAAAACATCCGCAACAGAATGAAATAATTTATATTCATAGTGATATGATGAACTCATAATGTCTTACGTCATTTGTGTCTTGTGGGTTACATCAACAAATTCATTGATGAGTCTAAAAGTACACAAACTGACAGATCACATAGGTATCGCAAAACTGAAAGTTTTCGTTCTCAAATAATTCCAGGAGGTATAGGTAGGTTTACATGGGAGGACAGAGAAATGGGCAATAGGATGGCTCTCCCAAAATGATTATTATTAATCTTGGTCCACTTATAAATCTAATCTAATGTAGTGTTACGCTGGCAGGTAAACCCTAATTACATTTTTCCCATACGAATACGTATAACGTTCAGGCATCGGGCTTATTCTAATGCAAATTGTGAATGTAAGATTACGACCAGGTAATTATTTGGAGACTCTGCTTACGTAGTTCTAGAATGTAATCGCATGGACACGTACATGTTAATTGCATTGCAAATATAGGGAAGATATCATCACTGCCGAATGAAAGAAAATGAACGCAACGGAAGTAGTAACTAACACGGTCTCGACGGTTTGTACCCTGACTAACACGTCATTACCATTTCTCAGTAAGAATAATGCACAGACAAGATCATTTCAACGGGGCAATTTCTCTTGTCAAAATGAATCCAGCATGTAAACATTTCTTCCACAGACTGCTTGGAAGGGAGCAGCGAGCAGCCCGTCTGGTAATTTTAGAATTAAACAATAAATATATACGCAACTCAAAATCACTCCACTCTGCGTCGGTGTGAATGTCATCGTCAAATTAATTACACCATCCACCTCCACCTACGAAAGAAAGATCACCAGTGTCCTACATTGATATGTTGTTGATGCCCATGAAATGGAACTTTAAAATTCAAGAAAACATAAGGGTAAAAAAGGGTAGATTGTAGATTATATCTATATGTATTGTAAGTCTATCCTACTAGTCGGTAGAACTCTTGTATTGGGATAATTGGGACTTAACAAATATTAGTTAGGTATGTAAACTTCGTCAATGCAAAAGAGTGGAAAATAAAAGTAGCAAGCTGCACCGCAAAAAGTAAACAAAACAATAAATATTTGCGGGTGTAGTCCTAAAAAAATATGCAGTATACAGTCCTTTTGAACAGTTTCAATTTCCAGTCATTTCACTCTTTATTCGCTTCACCAATCTTTGATTCTTTGAGTTTACGGTGATATCAGCGAGGTAACTCGTCGGTAGACTCTCGAGAAATTACTATAAATTGTGTATTATGCAGGGCCAGGCAAAGTCCATCGAGTCCACATAGACATTAAGTCATAAGAAGGTAAAAAAAGAGGCCTACCAGGAATTGAGTCGGCCACCGGGCCACCCGACCTTGCAGAATAAATCTGACATCTCAGCTAATACTAATACGTTCTCAGTTTTCTTAGCTTCGATTTGTTAACCAAAAACTTTAAACTCCGGGTTTTCTCATTCACGTGCATGTAGTTAATTGTAGTACGAAGAAAGAAAAGATGGTAATTATGATAATAAATTGCGTAATTGCGAACAGAAATGAAGATGTCAGCGTAAAATTGTTTGGTCAGGCGTTACGAAATGTTAAATAAATCAAATATCAAAATAAGGTATATTATATAAGTGTACCTCGTTGCATTACATTTGACACCCGGAAATATTCAGAAGTCCAGATCTTATATAATCAATTTTAGTCTACAAAGGTTTACACATTCTGACAAGGCTTACGTTTGCATTTTACTGTTCACTCGTTACTCGTATTTCCGTTCTGATCCCGATCTCAATCTCAAATCTCAACAATGCATTGTGTAAAACGTAAAGTGACAAAAGTGTTCAAGCATTTTCTCAAGACGACTAGCGACTCAAAGATTATTTTATCTTAGGGAGTTCCTAGTTTCGTTAGGTATATTTGTTTATTGAGAAATTATATACCTCCAGGATGAGGTGTAAAAAAAATTGAATAAACTCTTGAGCATCAAAGTAGAAATGAGTTCCTGTGAGCAATGCGTTGAAAATAGAAAATGCTTGAACATAATTGCACACACTGTTTGTTATTTACTTACCTTAATATTGGAAGTTATATGATCAGCTGGTAGAGCTTCTGGGACTGTTTGCAGAGTAGTTCTCATACTTGACATGATCAGGGGTCATACAGATGCAAGGAATCTTCGACAATGTCGAGAAAACAATTCCATACAAAGTCGTCGTATTATAAAACTTGTACTTGACGAATGTGTCTTGTTCGGATTTGATGGTAGCGAGTGGAGTACAAGACTCTGCTCGTCAGGATGTAAACCGGCTTTAAAATGCTGTATCATCTATTTACTACTACTATCTCCATTCCATATTTTACACAAAAGACAGTAAGGAAAAAATGTCTGGACACCAAATCCGAAGAAATCCCTTCACTCAGAGTCTTAGTTTCAGTCCGGAATTAAATCTGCCACTCTCATGCGGCAATAGTGACGGTGACCACTATAATTTTCAATTATCATCCCAGTCCCTCATCCGATTGTTCTTCGTCTTCACCAACAGATTCCAGTTTGGTTAAATGATGAATGATGTTTAAAATGAAGAACTCCAGAACTCCACCTGTAAAGAGAATACAACAATTTACTGCCCACTGTATTCACTGGATTTGACTCTTTCCTGGTTTCATTTGTGCAATAGAGCTGGTTATTCAGGGCGGGAAATACTCGAGAATAAATTGTACAAAGATATTGAAAAACTAAAAACTTTAAAACGCATCCCCGACCGACACTACTCTACTGTATACAAAAAAGATGAATTTAAAGTTTACACTTTAATGAAGTGCTAGCTACTAATTCATTCATAGTTGAAGTTGAATCAGTTGAATATAAATGGCATAATTTAAATCCCACATGCAAAAAACAATCAATCATGAACTCATTTAAGATTTCCAATGAAATCAATGAAATGGTCATCTCATAAACCGACCAGCCCCACCCTAAAATCCTTCCTTCCTGTCCGGATAAATTCGGTTTAAAAGTTTCAGGCACTAATTTGTGAATCCGTGGATCATTGACATTTGAATATTTATTTTTGAACCCGGGGAGGACATATTCCTATTGTACTTTTAAATAATTCCAATTCTTTTCTGATTCATGATTATAACTTGATAATATATAAATTTCATTAGAAATTACGTTTCACCATTATTCCACCGACCACACCGGGGCACAATTCTTAATTTAAACCTCTCATCTTTTTAAATGCCCGGACCCGGAAAGAAGGTCGGTCGGTCGGTAGGTGTGGTCAAAAGAGTTTCCGTGACATAGATTTTTTTTTATCCCTGGTAACTTACCAAAATGACTGAAGAGTTAAAAGTGCTTGAGTGTGTGTGGTCAGTGTGTCCATGGGCCGGTGGTCCAGCCGGATAAAAAAAAAGACGTTGGATATATTTTTGTTGTCGTTGATTGTGGAGTAGTAAGAGTTCTTTGGATTGTTTGTGAATGATGAGATTAGAGCAAGATGGACGAAATGATAGACGGTGTTTGAAGTCCACCCAAAAGAAGACGAGGGAGCGAGCGAGAGTATTTTCCTTCCTTTCCTATGCTGCTGCTAGTGCTGCTTGTACTTTTTGTCTGTCCTTTTGCTTGTGCTCTCTCTCTCTCTCTTGTATTTTGTGCCGTGTTTGCTTGGTTGGAAAGGAAAGCCCTTTTTCTCTCTCTTCTCTCTCTCCGAGTCGAGTGAACTCCTAGTGACTCTGACTCTGGCTCTGACGTCACGGGCTCAACTCAAATTCTAACCTCTCAAACACTCACAACTGTCCTCTCTCGACCATCTTATAAACTCACGGCCAACACGGAGAATCAAGGAAAATCAAACTCATCACCCCCGTGCATTCCTATCTAATATTTTCAATGTCCAAAATGTCCATGATCCGTTCCGGTCACCCTGAAACCGTGATCCGTGAACCATGATCCGTGCCGGCCTGTCGCCCCATATCCCATATTTCCTGGTATTGCATTTGGACATTGGACATTATACTATTGGTCTGGTCCCCTACGATTTTGGTTCAAAATACCTTCGGGCTATCTACCGGGTTACGTTGTTGGTAATGGTAGGACCTTTAGAGCAAGCAGACAAGCAGAGTCACCATATGATTGATATCAGCTAGGCCCTCGAACCAATTTATAAAATGATCATGGGCCGAAGATTATGATAATAGTTCTAAGGAACTCTGTCTCGTCTCTAAACTGATTTTAGATCCCATTGGAGATTGGATTGGACTAATTTCTTTTAAGCCCATAGCTTACCATGACCAGCCCGCCCAATAAAAGTAATGAAGTAAACGAAAACAAAAATAATTCCTTTCTTTTTGTGGCCACTTCAATACAATATTAATTCGGAAAATATCTCCGGACCAAAGTATGACCGGGTGGGTAGGTTTGCTTTACCCTTACCGTATGAGTTATCTTTGTCTTGTATCTTTTAAATATTGCACTGTAACTTGTTTGTGGGATAAACTATGGAAAATGGAACTAAAGACAAAAAGTCGGAATGGGCTGGACTCACACGTTAGTACATGACTTAGTACAGAAAGCCGAAAGCTATAGTATAAAATAATGTTTTATTCAATTTAATGGACACGTTTTAACTTTTTCTTAGGCGAGAGGGGTAAGGTATCAGCACCAGTAATAAGATCGGCACTAATATTTTGCCAAACAGTTGAATCGGCTTCTGTTGCTTTGATTGAGTCACCTAAAGCGAAGTCATCTGTCATCAGGACGCAATTCAGGATTGACTTCATGTACAGCTGAAAATTATGAAATTGACAGATTTAGAACAATGTGACAAATCAAAAGATTCCACACGATTACAACAAGGTTCAAAATGTTAACAATCCGGTCTTAACAAATTGTAATTTTAATTTTTACTATTTCTGTATAACTAACTGTATAAAGGCATTGAAACGTTACGTTGGAGGTGTTGAAAAAGTATTTGTATTTTTCGAGATAATTCGTTAATATTGAAACGTAGAGCTCAGATTGGGTCAATCCGCAGTCCACACCCCCTTGTGTTTGTACATTCTGTATCTGTAACTATAGTAAGGTGAGCTTCCTTACAAAAGAGTTTAAAGACTTGGGTATAAATTGAGTACCCTTACCTTTTTCAGATATTTCCGCTCATCCAAATGGTGCAAATAAAGGTGTTGGTCTAACCCACAAGAAACAAAGTATGGGCCACTTGGATGGGCACTAATACTCCGAATTCCACCAACGGATCCGACAAAATTATGAACAACTTTTCCGTTTCGAAGATCAATTAGGCCCATCCTCCCTTGCGCACTTCCTACAATGACCTGTCTGTGAATTTAACAAATTCAAAAATTATTAATTAAAATACTGGAATTTGGGATATTGGCACATCCCTTCGTAATCGACAACAAAAATCTCAAACTAGAAATCTGGACATTCGTTCGTATCAATATTCACTCGTACTGGAGGAATCTGTGTTAGTCATATAAAAAGGCCGAACGAGATTTCTATTTTGTGAATTGAGATTCGGAAAACCCCTTTAATGAGGCGGCGCTAATATTTATTATATCATACCGATCATTTCTCGTTGTACTGATGGCCATGAGGGGATGATCTGCAAATTTCATATTTATAACAGGGCGTTGTCTGTTGTCAACTTTGGAATCATATAATCTGACGTCTCTAGAATTATAGAAATGAATAAATTGCAAGTTAGGCGGAAACCTTTTATCAATTTGCATACATAGTTGTTGTCTGAATGCTTTGCATTTTCAGAGACTGTAAGAGATTTGAATAGTAATGCTTTCGTTAGTTTCGTTAGCTGTAACAGTAATAGTAGTGATTACCCGTATCTTGAACAAATGCTAACGAGGTCTTGAGATTGTGGTAGGAAAGTGAGGTCCTCTACCCAAACTGGTACCCTCAAGTCCAATGAATCATGCGGAATATTTTTTGCTTTAAAGATTGGAACGGAAGGGTCTGGAGCAGCTAAATCCCAAATTTTTAAGTCATTCTCTTTACCACCAGTGGCAAAGACAGATTTGTGGCTTGGACACTGCCGAACCTTTGCTAAGTGTTGTCCGGATTGAATCTCCAACTTGCTTTTATCCTCGATGAAGTCCCAAAACACTACTTTTCCGCTGTCGACTCCAACTAAATAATTGCTGTAATGAAAAATTCAGACTTCATTCAGAATATCTAGGTCTTCTCATGCCTCTCAAAATGTTTTGTACAAATAGTTATTACCTTTCATGACAATGAATCCCAACAATGGAACCTTCACCAACATCTAGTTGAACACCCTGGGTGAAAACATGAAGCTTTCGATTATAAATCTTAACCGCGTGGTTCTTGTACCCCACAAGCAGGTTCTTCTGGTGATCATCCTCATCCGCCCATGACATAAAAGTTATCTCTGGAAATCTAATGCCCTCCTTGAAGTCATGCAAATTCTTAAGCTTTGGAGCTTCTTGGCCAAAATAGACTCCTACATAAAAGTCAGGCACAATAGATGAAACAATTCAGACAATTCAGAGTTTGTTCTGTTCAATATCTTATTGTTAGCTTCTTAGTTTAAGTAATTTGGAAAGTTATTGTTCACTTGAAGTGAAGTGTTGATTTGATTTGTAGTGATTGTAGAATGTAGAGTTAGTAGCAGCTCCACAAGGATAAAACTATTTATACTTTTGACTTTTGACAAGATTTCTTCTCACGGTATGAACGAGCAAGTTTTTACCTTTGAGAAGTCCAGTTTCGGATCCGAGAAAAACATTGAAGTTTGGGTCTCTATCTCCCGCTGTCATTTTATGATCAAGATTTTTAAAAGCTTCTACAGAATATTCAAATTCAAAATTGGTTAAAATAAAAATAAAATATTCTCCAATTTTCTTGGATGGAGTTTTTCAATTTTTGTTTGCCTGATCTTCTTTAGCAACGTGGTGAATCTGAATCTGCCGCCTCTCGAGAGAATGCAATGTTGTTGGGGTGAAGTGTTTTTCGGATTTTGTCCTCACGGCCCGAAGTTTCTAATACACAGGGGGGCATGGGGGCCCCAAACTGAGGATTCAAGCCTCATCCATGCCCACCTGTGCATTAATAACTTCTTGGGATGCTTCACAAATGTTGTTCATGAGGTCATGGCAAGGGCAACAACATCCAAATTGGAGCCAAAGCCAAATCCTATAAGGACTAGCCGGTCTCCTTTGTAATTAATTGCGAAATTATATTTAGAATTACGTAATTACAATTGTGATTTGAAATTTTGGATAATGAATTTGAAATTGTAATTCGATGCTCAGTGTAATTTGTAATTTTTAGCCTCATTTCAAGCCTTTTGTCATTAACATCGAAATACCAAAAGCAGAGGATGATACATTCCTAATTTTAGTTACCAGTAAATTATGGACATCAATGCATTTTTATACGAAATCTCGTGCACTGGTACGTAATTGTAATTAATTTGTTCCACCGAAACAGTCACAATTACCTACTTTTACTTCGATAAATGTAATCCGTTACATTATACTGTGGTTGCATGTAATTTGATTTGTAACAGAGAGAAATCGGTAGAATGGAACAAAAGTTTCATTTCGTCCGGGTACGATCCGTTGCCCTTGACACTTTGTTGACAACTTTGTTTGGTCAATTCAAGAGTAGAAAGCGCGAGGAAATCTCTCGTCACCTGTGTGAGAGAGAAAGAGAAAAGTTGAGAAAGTGAGAAAACAATTTAATTGACACAAAGTTTTAATCTGCAGAGTTCTTAGTTCATTCAGCAACTTAACATAAAAATAGAAAGCATGGCAGCTCCAACACCAGCCTTGGGAGGACTAGTTCCATCTGAGAGCGAAAAATCTCCAGGGAAAGTTGAGGAGAGAAAGCCGGACGGTGGTGAAAGTCAAGGAGTCGAGACAGCGACAGCACCCACTGGTCCGACTTCGGGAGACGATACGACGCCGGGGGTAACTGAGACTGGTGAGACACCCACAGACTCTGGAACTACGAAACGTTCCAAGAAGAAAGGAAAAAAAGGGAAGAAAAAGAAGTCTAGGTCAGGGTCAAAGAAAAAGAAAAGGAAGGGAAAGAAGAAGAAAGGAAAGAAGGGGAAAAAGAGGAAACAAAAAGGTGGGGATTCTTTGGAAGAAACGAGTCAACCCACAGACACTGGGCCAAAATACACGGATGAAGACGTAGCCTCTTATGTCGAAAAACGACGAAAACACAAGGAAAAGGTCAAGGAACAAAGATTGGTATGTTCAAAGTTAAAAAAAAAGCAACTTAAAGAGTGGTTCATAAAATTCATAGATTTATTTTTCTTTAAGATTAACCGAATGAAAGAGTTCATCTCAATTGTACGACGAGACGATCCCCGTTGGAACAAATGGACGGAAGCTCCGCTCTACAAATTCATTCAAGACCCAAACGTAGACGTTGTGACCATCTTTTTCTCCAAAAAGGAAGAGAAAAAAGTAGAAAAGAAATTAATTTGGGCTGACGATGAAGATGTCAAGGGTAAAAAGAATGATCAAGAGAAGAAAATGGCAGAACAACCACCAAAGATGGAATCACACCATGCATTGGAATTAGTGGTGGAACCCGCATCAGGTGGAGATGGATCTACGACAGAAGACATTGAAGATCCATTCAAAAAGTTCGATAAAGAACTAGAGAGTGACAATGAACCCCTTGGGGCTGAGCCCGTTGATGAAAGGACCGAGAGACTAATTGTTCTTAATGAAGTTCAATCCAATCAATCTCCTGATCTCTTTTACTTTGTTAAAGTAAAACCTGCAACCTTGAGCAATGATAATTTCTTTGATGTCTGTGTGTTTGGAAATGTTCCTGGAGGATATTTGGGATCACTCCAATCACTCTTAGCTTACATTTATACCCCAATCTTTTATGAAAAGGGTGTTTTACCAGACTCCGTCAAAAATGATTTCTCAGCAAGTTTGAACAAGTTTATGTCCGCCATTACGGAGACTCATCATCGACTACAAAATCAGACTATGCTGTATGTCCCAAAAGAAGTGCTCAATATGCCAGTGGATGTGGCGTCTAGAGACAAAGAGCTTTGTGCTCGATTAGAAGGTGATTCACGTTACATACTTACGAATCAAAATGTTTAAAAACCGTGTGCTTATTTCTCTATTGCGATTTACTTTAGATACCATGATTCACTGGATTCGTCAAATTAAGGAAGTGCTCTCAGATCAGAGTATCCTTGAATCTGAAGATTGGTCAGGACCATTGGATGAAATTTTGTTCTGGGAAACTAGATGTAAGTGGGGTCATTTTGATTTTATTATAGCTTTTGTCTTGCAGTACGAATTTTAATTTTCCCCGTTCGTAATTCTTAGGTGACGATCTCGCGGGACTGACAACTCAAATTCGGTCTCAACAGGTTCGAGTGGTTCGAGACATTATGCAAATCATCAAGTCTCCTTACGTGAAACAATTCAATGATGTGGCTGCTGAAATTCTAGAAGGATCTGCAGAAGCTATTTCAAATCTACACTATTTGAATGTTCTACGGGAACCTTGTCAGAAGATCCATGAGTCAAAAATGAAGGATGTCCCCGACCAATTACAAAATATTCTTTGGCTTATTCGTGTGATATGGCAGAACTCACCATACTACAACACTCGGCAAAAATTGAACGGGCTAGTTCGAAAAGTCAGTAATGAATTGATCATGAAATGTATGAATGTGATTGACGTTGAGAGAGTATTCAACGGATATATTGACTCAAGTGAAGCAATTCTGCAAGACTGTCTCACATGTTTGACCGTTTGGAAAAAGAAATATTTTGAGGCTCAAAAAATGCATTCAATGAACTCAAATGCGGCTTGGCTTTTGGAGTATGACAAAATTTTTACTCATGTGGACGCCTTCATTCAAAGAATTCGAGATCTTCTGGAGATTTGTGTTTGTCAACGTTTGTATGCTCGACGAGTGGAAGGATTTCAAGAGGAATTGCCACTCTATCCAGGAACCAGAGCTCCAGACATTACTCGTGTCATGAAAGAAGTTCAAAAAATGTTTGATCGACAACTTAGGACTCTGTACAATTACACAAATCTGATTCTAGAGGTTAAAAATGCAGGTTGGCATGAACATATGATTGAGTTCCGCTCAGCCGTTAAAGACATGGAAATGATGGTTCAAAATGTTCTCATGAGCACATTCGACTCTCTCAGCAATATTGATGCTTGTTGTCAACTCCTAGAGACATTTTACTACTACAGATTTTATCAGCGGGACATCATTGCTCGAGCTTATGACAAATTGACAGTCAAATTGTACAAATTATTTGAGGATGACACTATCCATGTGAAAAATATTTATGCCAAAAATATTCTTCCTTTGCCGTTGGTCTATCCACATTTTGCAGGGCGTGGGGCTTGGGCTTTGTACATGAAACAAAGAGTGGACATGAATTATGAATGTTTGCACAATGCGTGGTGGCTACCGGACTGTGGTTTGGGTGACGATGTTGTGGCACAGGTTTATTAGCAAAAATCTAATTTAAGTACATGCCTTACATGTGAATCAATTGTTAATGTCGTTGTGTTAATTATTTGCAGTACAAAGTACTTTCAGGAACTTTGGGAGACTTTGCAAATCAAATGTATAATGCTTGGGTCAAAGACCTCGGGACAAAGGATATGCTAGCCAGACTTGATATTCCATTGATGTGTCGAAGCACTTACCGTGCTGGAATGATTGAAGTCAATTTTGACAAAATTCTTCACCGACATATGACGGAGGCTGAGATATGGTATTACACTTACACTGTTACACTCAGGTTGACCCGTCCGCTGTAATCTTACTTGGGTCTTTTCTTGCAAAAACTGTGAATTTTTATATGAAATTAATTACGAAATACAAGATATGTGGGAAATTATAATTGTAATTACGTAATTGTGATTTCAGTTTGTAATCTCATAGTTTTTTAAGCTTTTAATAGTTACGTAATTTTGATTGCAATTTAATTACATTTCCCAATGCAATTGATCCAAGTGTAAGAATATATGAAGCAATTAAATGATTGTTGGAACGTTTATTTAAGGGCGAGGTTGGGACGTGAAATTCCACTTGTTTTGCAACCCGTTTCTGTCCAATCCGAAAGATTACACAATCTTCGCGAAACCGTACTACTCGTTGTAAAAGATTACAACCGTATCGTGGCAGCCTTGTCTGCTGAAGAACGCTCACTTTTCAAAGGTTTTTAGCAGTTTATGAACTAACGTAAACGATTAAAACTTTAGCAAAGTATTTAATTTTGGTTATCATTTACAGAGCGCATAAAATTATTGGATCGAAAGATTTACCCGGGAATGCATCGATTAACCTGGATGTCCGGTAATGATGCATCTTAAATTGTAATTTTACAAATCTGAACGTCTATAAATTATTTTGAATTATTTTTGTATGCTTTAGATGTGTCGGATTCTTATATAAATGATTGTCGAATGGCTGCCAATAAAGTACAAGGATTCACAAATGACTACAAAAATGCAAATATCAGGATTGGCAAATTGGCCACAAAGATCAGTAGTCATTTAATGGTCAGGGTTGACCCTACCCGTGTTTTTGACAAGTTAGAATTCAACGATTTTCAAACAAGACATCGGGAGAAAGCTATTCTACGGATTGCTGCTGAGTACAAAGACATCACACTCATTCTGCGTTCAGTCTACGAAATGTTTCGAGGTGACGGAGCAGATGTCAAAGCTCAATGGGTCAAATACTTGGAGACAATTGATGAAGTCGTGAAAGAAGCCCTGTGTATTAACTTACGACGCTCCTTGGAAGTTTTAAGGAGGGCTGTTTCCGGAGGTGAACTGAGAGGACCCCCACCACCCATTTTCAAAATGGATGTTATTTTGAATCGGAATCGATTGGAATTTAATCCAAGTCTTTCTATCATGAAAGATATGCTGTTAGGGATTTATGGGAAGATTTGCTACACCCTGCGAGTATTCCCAAGAGTCATCAATTTCTTGAATGATCCTAATGCCATCGCACCGTCATTCGCCAAAGTCTTATCCCAGGATGAAGAGGCTCTAGCCACACAAGCAAAAATTGCTGAAGGAGTCACTAATTGTGTGTCTCATGTCAGGAAGTTCCGTCAGGTTTGGGACATGTATCGTGACGTATGGGAAGCCAACAAAGATACTTTTATGGAAAGATACGAACGGTTGAATCCAACAGTTCATGCCTTCGACTCAGATATTGGGAGATATGCAGAGGTTGCAAATATTGTTCAAGCCCAAGAGAGTATCATGACGATCGTATTTTGTATCTTGGATTGTAGCTCCATTAAAGACTCAATCACAGAGCATTGTCGCCATTGGCAAGAACGACTCTGTACACTTCTGTATGAAATTGCATCAAATAAGATCATTTCATTTCATCATTACATGACAGATAATCTTAAAAAGTTCGTTAAACCCCCAGAAACTATTCCAGAAATGGTTACTACGTTCAAGAAATTTAGAAATGTTGTCGCTGAGATTCCCGGCAAGGAGAAGGAATTTCCAGGTTATTATTTGTAATTTTATAATGAATTAGTACCGAGTTTTCATTACACTAATTAATTTCGTTTGTTTCCTTTCAGGTATGTTTGAAAGATTTGCATGCCTGAAAAAACACGAGTATGAATTGGGAGATTACACAAAGTCTCGGGTTGCAAGTTTCAATGTTGAATGGCATCACTACCAGCAAAAATTGAAGGACGTTGAACTGATGCTCAAGGCAGCAAAGGAACGCCTGAGAAAGATTTTCATAGCAATGGCTGAAAAGTTCAGGATGAAAGTTCATGATTTGGTTACTCATTTCAATGACCATGGTCCCTACACTGGAGAAGTCTCTAGCGATGAAGCCGTAGAGCAATTGGGAGATTATCGAGCCACAATGGACCAACTTAAGATTGAGGAACAAGATTTGTTGACCTCATTGGCTGTCTTCGACATTGATATTCCTCCGAACATGCAATTAAAACATTTTGAAAAAGATTTAGCTGTATTAGAGGGTGTTTGGGAGGTGGTTTATGAGTGGGACTACAATTGGGAAGAGTATCGAACAGAACCATTCAAAACCATGCAGACTGGGGAAATGGAGGACGTGGCTTCTTTCATCCTCAAAAAATTACTCAAAATATCTATTGAACTTGAGGTTATTTTAGTAACCCCAATAATAATTTCCTTTGTGTACAAAAAAGAAAATTGATTAATTTAATTATTTTTAATTCTATAGAAAAAGAACTGGGAAATCATTGAATTCACAAAGAATCGTCTGGAAGTATTCAAAAGATCTATTCCGGTCATTCATGAAATTAAAAACCCTGCTCTGAGAGAACGTCATTGGAATCATATTTTTGAAACAATCGGGGCCACATTTGATCCAGAAGATGAAAATTTTACTTTCGATGTGATTGTGTCCTATGGGATGGAGAAATATGCGGATGAAATTGTACGAAATATTGTACATTGAAATATTTTACGATTTACCTTTTAACGTGATTTATATTTTTTTGCACAGATTGAGATAGTCTCTACAGCTCAGAAAGAGTTAATTGTTGAGAATACACTTCGCACGATTAGAGAAATATGGGTGGATCAGAAATTAGACATGGTCACATACAAAGACAAAGGACACTACCGACTCAAATCTGTTCAAGACGTCATGCAAAATCTTGAAGATCACAATGTTAGCATTTCAGCTATGAAGGGATCAAGGTTTGCCAAGCCTTTCGAGGAAGAGTTAATGTATTGGGAAAAAACTCTTGTTCTCATTAATGATGTTCTAGAAATATTTTTAAATGTACAACGTCAGTACATTTATTTGGAGAATATTTTCATGGGTAAGTTATTTGTCAATATTTGCGTTTTGTTTTTAAATTAAATGGGATTGTCTTAATTCAGGTGAGGACATACGAAAACAACTCCCAAAGGAGACAAAACATTTTGATGAAATCAACGAATGCTGGAAAGAAATAACACAGAATATGGCCATGGACAGTTTTGCTATAGCAGCGACTCACCGTGAAGGCCTGATCCCACTTCTCAAGGACTTGTCTGAACGCCTTGAATTGATTTTAAAATCATTGGAAATCTTCTTGGAAGCCAAACGTCAAGCTTTCCCAAGATTCTATTTTATAAGCAATGACGACTTGCTTGAAATTTTGGGTAACTCTAGAAGTCCGGAAATGGTTCAACCCCACTTGAAAAAACTTTTTGACAACATTCACAAAATTAAACTGGTTAAACTTCCATATTCATCAAAATACCAGTGTGAAGGAATGATTTCAGGAGATGGAGAGTATATTGAGTTCATTAAACCATTCACGGTTGATGGTCCAGTTGAAGTTTGGCTTACAGAAGTAGAAACTTGTATGAGAACATCTCTGAGACAAGTTTTGATTAAGACACGAGCAGATTTACGAAAAAATCTGA
>JAQGCB010000481.1:0-21836 GCA_034698835.1 Protaphorura tricampata
CATGGTTCTTCTCTTCAAGAAAATAAAGACTCGACCCAGGTCTTTAGCCCATCCGTCCGTCCGTCCCATGGTTCTTGGCACTCGTCATCATTATGTGAAGGAAGGAATGAGTCGGGCGGAGAAAGTCATGCAGCGTCTGTCTGTCACTGGCATTTGCCTCAGGAGCACCCCCTCGTCACTCAACCTGTCAGTCATTCTGAACACACAGACACACATTATCCACATTCCAACCACTACGGCGACCACAATTTTCCTTCCGGGCAAGGCAGGTGTCCAAAATGGATGAGTGAACTTGGTTGAATCTAAAATACATCCGAAATACATGTGTGGGCATGGACTTTCACTCTGAAAAAGAAAGTCAGTCAAGTCAGAATGAGAAATGAGTCTGGTGTAGTGGGAATGAAGGGCATTATGAAATTATGGGGAGTGAACCACGCCTTGATTTCCTCTTCCGTACTCATTCAATGCACTGCACACTGTACACTGCACTGCACTCTGCATTGGATTCCATGCATTGGAAAAACATCTCTCTCACTTTTACTTCATGACAAGGCACGCGAGTAAAGTTGGATTTTCACTACTACTAGTTTAGCTTTGATTAGAACTCAGTCAGAGTTAGTCGTATTGAGTTAGACAGACTAGACATTAGACATTGACTCCTCCATGTATGTATGGAGTCAGGGAAGCATGCACTCACACACACATACACACACACACAAATACACAGCACAGGAGGTAGCAGTAGAAGTTAGAAGGAAGACCTCATCATTGCCACATGAGAGACTCCTCGTGCTAATTGACTACCTAGGCTAGGCCACATTACACACGGTAGGCAGGCATACCAGTCAGTCAGTCCTACTCCCTAGTCCTACTACCAAAAATACACTATACGTACGATATACGTACTTTTTGTACCTTTCACAAAATTTACAAGACTTTCCCCAGGTACGTACAACATGCTTCCTTGGTTTCAACTGCTAAACTAATTGATGTCTCGAGGAAAATGTCAATGGTCGTGGTGAGACTCAACTTATACTCTCTCCGCTCGTGAGTTTATATATTGGGAAGGTCTCTTTTGTTCTAAAGTCATGTGTGAACCCTTGAGCATCTCCTCATTAGAGTGGAGGATTTTAGACAATCTTTTGTTTTCACGAGACTACTACGTACACTCACCGGAGCATCACATTGTTCTTGTTCAGGACACAATTCAAAAGACCTATCGGTTCAGGAAACTACGAACACGTACATTATTTCTACCAACCGCACAATGTGCCGTTCCTTCCTTGTTGTCTCTCTCTCTCCATTTATATTACATCCTCCCCATGTCCTGTGCTTTCGCTTTCATTTTATCCAACCAGTACAGTAGTATTACGACGTACACCTGGACTCTCATCAATCATCATTCCTATGCCCTGCTCTATTCTGCCTTTTGTAGAGTATGCAGTGTAGTGTACTGGGTACGTGTGTGTAGTACCACCCGGGTAGAACCCGTCATCGTCATCATTCTCAACCCCTTCTCTCAGTTAACCAAATTGAGTCTTTGGTTTTGCCCTGGCTTCCTTGGTTTGACTCAAGGAGGGGGAAAACTCCTTAGTGCTTTTCTCCATGTCTTATGTACAATGTATTATAGTATAATATTGTCGACCAGCGGCAGTGGTATAATACGTACGTATGTAAGTAGTAAGTGGTATAGTAATCTTTTACTCGTGAGACTGTGGGCAAGGGAAGGCAAGGCAAAGGCATAGGGAATGGGAAAAGGAAAAGTACAAATGGGAATGGATTGGAATCAAGAAGCACTATTCATAAATGTCATGGACTTGGAGGGGGGAAAAGTCCTCCAATCCATTGGTTTTCCTTTGCTAAATGTTCTTCTGAATGTCAGAGTGGTTTTTAGTCATGCCATGCCGTGCTCTTGCTCTTACTCTTACTCTGCCTCTTGGTCTTGCTGTGTGTCAAGGAGTTCGTCGTCGTTGTAGTCGTCGTCGACGGTTTTGTCCCTATGTACTACTTCCCCCATGATTCTAAGAATGCACATAGTCAGACCCACACACAAAGTGAAACTTCTTAATGGATGGGAGGCTTAACCAAAAGTCTAACTAGTTCCTCGAGAGAGATCAAAATATTTAATTCTGCAAATAACTTTGCTAATTGATTGCATACTTACTTACTTCCTTTCCCTTCCTTCCTTTTCTTATACGCACCCACATGTTAATGTGTGTACTTTACTTCTGCGCCAGACGCATACATACACACATAGGAAACGATTAATTTGCATTGGAGGGTGAAAGCAAAGAGAAAGCTGGAGAAATTCCCTACTTTTGTTTTACTTTCTCACACATACTGTGCATACATACACACCTGCCCCATTGCCATTCCCATTGTATGTGTATGTGAATGTATTGGAGTGCGAGTGTGAGTAGTCGTCGTACGTACTACAATGCAATTTGTACGAGTGAGAATTGCCAACACGCACGCATGATTGCAGTCACTCATGCATGGAGAAAAGGAGATCTAGTACTACTACGACTACACAACTAGTAAGGTTTTTCTTCTTCTCTTCCACCACCCAACAGTCGTAGTCGTAGTCGTACGTACGTACCAAAAACGTAAACGTAACTGGTCCATAGATTAAGGATGGATTGGGAATTCTGAGCACGGAAGAAAGAACAAACGAGTCGGAGAAGAGCTGTCATCCCCAAAACGTGTCTCCGCTTGTTCTCACCTCATTAGGTATTCTTGATGGACTAGGTGGACTTGTTGTTCTTAAGGAAGGACCCTGGGTGACTATCCTCTCCTATCCTATCCTATGCCATCCTGTCCTTTTCTATGGTCGTCTACCATAATACAGTCACATAACACAAAAAACTCATCTTATCGAAGCAGATGGAAATACGTACGTACCTAATATGAGAACAAGACTGGAGGCACAAGTACAAGTACTAGCTCAAGCACAAGCACATAGCATTTCATTTATGAGATCTCGTAAAAAGACTTTTCCTTTACCGGTGAACCATAGGATCCATCCATGGAGTCCTGGTCCTCGTACGTTGTGCCTCAGCGGGTATGATTAGAGAAAAGGGGAGAGAATCCATGGAATGATGAGGTAGTGAGGTATGTACGTAAGAAGCGGACAATAAAAAGGGCTGGAGGAAAAACATCTTCTTCTTCTTCCTATTTTTTTTTGGTGGGTGAAAGATAAAAGATGACGTGTTTGCGTCCTTGTTCCTCATCCTGGGATATGTAGATAATGTGTGTACGGAACTCTGGTGGAAATTGCAAGTCCATGGATGGATTGAGGCTACCACTGTGTTCTCTCTAGCATTGGGCTCGAGTGGTGATGAATATTTTCTCCCCTCTTTTTTTTTTATTTTCTTCTTGTGGAGAGCAAACCAAGGAAGAAATCGAGGAAGAGTAGAGCAGAGAAGAGAAAAGTAGACAGTAGAGTGCCTCCTGGCAATATAGGACTGTGTGTGTGTATGTGTGGGATCCTCCTATTCATGTTATGATATCCTCCCTCACATTTGCTTCCTTTCTCCAATTCCTTTTACTTTGGCAATTTCAACTTCCAGTGCAGAGAGAGAGAACAGCGAACCAGTTCTAGGAAGGAGCTCTAGCTCTAGCTCCAGCTAGCATCTAATCCACCAGCATCAACAACGGAAACCATTTCGCTCCCAATCCCATCAATTTTTTCATCATTCCTTCATACTCATATCCTATCCTTATCCCACACTATAAACAAACACAACTTATACTCTTCTGCCCTGCCTCTGCTCTGCTCTGCTCTGCACTCCCATGCATCCACACATATCTCTACTCCTACTACCCACTATTTCTCTCTCCGTCTCATTTCTCGTCTCTCTTGGGTTGAGCTAGACTTTCACCACGGGACTTTCACCTGCTCCGGCTCCAGCTCCAGCTCTGCTCTTTCTTTCACCATATAAAGAAGTATGGGAAAGTAGAATGCATACATACATGTACACACATTCAGTACACGAAGGTACGTACGTATACGTAAGGTGTTCGTTCACGTTCACGTTCACAAGACCATAATTTTAGAGCCTAGTGCTAATTTGGAAGAGATTCACAGAATTGAGAATTTGTTGGAGGTCTAAGGCTAAAGCTTTTGGCCCCGTGTATGTATGTATGTGTGTGTATTGCAGGGCATAAGGTTAACAGGGAAACTTCATTTGCATATAGATGAGAAAAGGATTGATGAACCGGAAGTCGTCTTTGCAGTGCTTCTGTGGATGGAGCCCCCTTTTCCTTTCCCATCCCTTCTTCCGATTTTAAGTCTCCCGTCGTGCTTGTCGGGTCAGACAGACCCTGCGAACACATTCATGCGTGCCAGAATCCTTCATAGTATTATTTCCTTCTTTCAACTGGAAAATCCGTCCACACGGCACGGCACACGCTTCACCAATAATATGACCTTTTATGAAAGAGAAGTGTGGCGAAAAGAAGCAGGCAGGCAGGCAGGCGGTGGGACTGGGACGACGACGCTAGAAACTTAGGACTAAAACTAGAAGGTGGAATAGTAGATAAAGTACGTTCTGTCTCTTCTGAAAACAGCATAAGGATTTTGTGAGAAAAAGAGACGTGAGTTGAGTATGGTACACATTTTGTGTGCCTGAATGCATATATTCATGCATTGCATTGCATTGGTTGGTGAAGAGAAGTCACAATTTTGACAAAAGATAGAAAAGGATGGATAAGAGATGAGAGTAGATATAAGACTGTGATTCATCTCTGGCTTGGCACACCAGCAAGCACCCAGCGACGTCTGTGTCTGTACTTGTACGTACGTACGTACGTGCCTTATCCTCTCGGATGTAAACGTATTCGGAATTCCGCTTGTAGATGAATTATTGACGGGGACTGACACGTTTTATCTGGGATCTGGGTCGGTCCATGCTACGTACGACGGCATCCAGGCAAGGAAAGAACTGACTAAAACTTACGTACGTACGTACGTACATTGTACACACACATACACATACATACAGACACACATTTGCTCAAACCAACTTTTTTTTTGTGGCTTTCACCTCCAGTCCTAGCCCACCAGATCGCACCCGTCCCAATGAAATAGGAATGAGGAGAAAGATTGAAAGGAAAGTTGGTTGGGAAGTAAAAGTACAGGAGTGAAAGTGAAAGTACTCGGAATAGTTTTTATTCTTCTTCTTTTTTTTTCTTCTCTGGAATGATCTTCTCCAAAGATCTTCTCCGTCCGTCCGTCCGTCCATTTGATATCTGTATTCTGGATCTGGTGGTTGGTTTAGGGAAGTAACTGTTGAAAGTGACCATTATGATGGTCACTCTCCCCGACCGCCGCCACCAACTACTGTACTACTGTACTGTAGTAGATCCTTACCCAACCCATTCCCACTTTCTCCCAAAGTCTAGTCCGTCCCGTCTACTTCTTAATCTTGTTATGTTATGTAATGGAGAGAGATAAATATAAGTCATATAGTGGCTTGGCGTCGACGGCAATGGCAAAACGAGCAAAACTCAGAAAACTACTCGTCAGACAGAGCCAGAGCCAAGTTTAATGGTTTGGGTGTTGGTGAACTAACCGCGCGAGAGTATTTCCATTTTTATGTCTCTTTTCCCCTCACACATATAGGTATATTATACATGTGTGATATGTATGTATGTAATGTGTGTATACAGACACACGTACAAAACTGCACATAATATAAATTTTATGTCCTAAATTTAATGTTCCTTGATTATGCAGATACGTCCAAACCTCCAGGAAGACCTCTCATTCTAGCATTCACATCAAGGACTGTAAACCTCTCATGGGCTCCTCCTCTTGACACGCACAACAGTCGGATTACACATTATATCATTCACACGAGGTAAGGAAAAAACCTATTAAAAATATAACCTGGTTAAGACCTCAAAGGAATTTATGTTCAAATCGTTTAAAGTATAAGAACCAGAGAGATTTTTCATAAGTTTTATGGCTCGGTCGGCTCAAACACGAGAATTTGTGCAACTAAAACATAAATTAAGATTTTATAGACTTTTTTATTTTTACTTTATTCATGTGCTTGTGCTTGGAATCATCGATTTGTGGTGAAAGCGCCATTAAATTAAGTCGGGTCTTAATTTTTAACTCGCAAAATTCTAATCAGACATGCAAACAGTCGAAAATATTTCCTTGTCATTGTCAAATTGTCATCTCTGTCAGCTCTAGCTGAATAACACTCTCAGTTTTCAATTAAATCTGTGTATCACAACAAAACAACAGATCAGAACAGGAAAACACTACTAGCGCCGAGCGCATCAACAAATTTCCTAGTGAAACATTATGACAGCACTTGACTTCCGAAACCTGACATTCATAATTGAACTTGGCATAGAATTCATACATACATACATGGAGTCAGTCGTGGAGTACACACAGTTGACAGTGCATGCCTGCACAGTGCACATGCATGCATAACTCATGTTCACATTTGCTAATTTATTTCAAAGAAAATCCTTTGCCATTTGCCACAGTTTACATTGTCTCTGCACTTGGACTACAATATTCCATAATCACTTTGTCCTCTCCTGTCATGTTGAGTACAATGCATGGAATGACATTTTCTAGGGAAAGCAAGCAAACCCAAAACCCAAACACAGTCAACTCAACTCAGCCAACTGGGCAAAGAAGACAGACTCCTCTGTTGTTCCCCATGCATCCACCGTGTGTCATTCTTCGTCCAGATAATTAATGAGAGTGTGCCTTTTCCCCTCGGTGCATAACACATTTTATTATGTATTAGGAGGAAAACCAGCCAAACCAGTCTGTCCTCTCCTGTCCTGTGTACGTACACTGTGTAAAGGAAAAGCAAACAAAGGGGTTGATTACTGTATATCCTAAGTAAGTACACAGAATTAGTTTAGACCCACGACGCACGGCAGACGCTGTATATCGTACTACCCGGGTAGAAGAAGAAGTTTGTTGGGTTTGTGTGTGTGTATTGGCTTTTTCTGAGTTTTTCACTCAAGTGAAATGAAGGAAAGAGACAATACCCGGGTAGACACTAGGCGGTGACGGAAAACGTGACCCTGTCTAGCCTAGCCTAGTCAGAAAAGAAAAGAAAAGAAAAGATAGAAAAAGGAGGTTTTCCTAGTTATATGAAGAGAAGATATGAGAAAAAAAAGAATAAATGGCTATTCAGCTCAAGCCGAAGAGTTGAGAAGAAGTAGAAGACGAAAAAAAATTCGATTTTGCTATTTTGAAACGTTAGTGTGTGTGTGGTGGTGGTTCAACTTGCATTGCATGCACGGCGTATGTACGCACAGTACTGGCATGGCACGGATGGTCGTTTCCTCTCGATTGCCTTCTCCAACACTTTTGTCATCTCAGGAAAAAGTTGAGCCTATAGACAAGACAAGGGAAAGGAGACCTGGTCCTGGTTCTATAGTCTTCTTCAAAACTTAAATTCCACCATGATACGTAAAAGCTCAATTTCAGAAGTGTCTCCAGTCCTTGGTTTGGTAGAATGGAAGGTAGATAGGTGTAGTAGGAAGTATGGAGGACGTACGTACGTACTCCTAAGGCCTTTGCGTCTTTAATGAAGGAAATATCCTTTGCCCTAATTGCCGAGGCGAGATAAGAGCCCCATCCCCAGGTACTAGAGTCATTCTTGAGTCCATGAACAATTTCAAAATGTGAAAGGAGCACAGCACACGAAGAAAGGTATGGAAGGGCGAAGGGAAGTGATTGGCTATCCATAGCCCATGCCATAAGGGCAAACGCAAAGGAACAATTTTGATGAGAAGAAGAGCTCTTAGGACTTTCTCCAGGGAATTCAACTTCAATTAAGTTTAAATCTCACCCCTTCCCTACCTACCTTCCCTCAAAATACGTACCGTACGTACTCATCGGACGGCGGACGCTGCTGCTTTCTGCCCTGACTTTTGATTATAAGTTTCTATAAGAACGTAACGACCAAAAGTACGAGGACGAGAGGAAGCAGCGAGTGAGTGCCAGGAAGGCTTAAGTAGCTTATGACCCTTCATGCTAATGCCCTGTCCGTACGTATACACATCTACTGTACTATCTCTATAGTGGTGGATGTCGGTGTGCATGGTGTAAGTAAAATTTTAGTTCAGTTCAATTCAGTTCAGTTGGATTGTGTTTGAACAAATATTGGAAAGTGCTCAGTCAAATGATGTTGAAGCGTGTGAAGGAATTATTCATCTCTTCCGAGCTCCATTAGCCCTGCTAGCCCTTTTACTATGTACAAAATCCTATTCCTATTCCTACGTTTACGTATAACGACCGACCCAATGTACGTACGTACGAATTCAGAGAGAAGCAGGCCGAGCCATTGCCATTGCCACTACTGCTAGTGAATTCAATGACAACCGAGATTAATGGGGCGTTCATGACAAGTGCATACAAATGGTCTTTTCCAATTCAATTATGGAAGTACCGCACTTTGCTCTTTAAAGAAAAGCTGGGGCTACTGCTAGTGCCAGTACTACTGACTACTGGTGGGGTGTTGGAAAGACTGACTGGAGAATGGGAGTGATGGTGATGCTGGAGAAGAGAAAAGAGAAGAGAAGAGGCGTCTAGTTGTCTACGTCTACCTTCCATGAAGTGAATCCAGTTTTCTATCAAGTTTTCTCTCTTCCAGTATGTATGCGGGTGTGGGGCCACTTCACCTTGTTTTTATAGAGTGGAGTGTAGGAGAGATTTGAATAAAGCTCTACTCAAAGAGTGATCAGAGGACGGGGTGACAGATGGGACGGTGATGGTGACGGTGGGACTTGAACGGTACGGTAGAGAAGAAAAGGCAGTGACGACGATGACGACGACGGAGACGACGACGAACGGTGAAGGTTTTCAAGTCAGAGTCGTCAGACTGTTGCATTTTATGAGCATGTTCTGGGTGTGAGCTGGGAGTCGTTATGAAAACTCCTCAATAAAAATTCCAGCCCGACTTTTCCAAGAAGCCTCGCATCAACTTAATGGTTTCTTAGATTGATTTTTTTTCTCTCTTCTTCTTCTTCTTCTTTCTCCTCCAACTACTTCTTTTCCAGTTAGGCTGGAGAAGTCATTCTCTCCGTCTCACCATTTTTCCTTATGTATACGTACCGTGCGTACTCTTCATGCTGATCTCAATGACATTTGTTGGGGTCGCTTTTGCCACGAATGAACGCGAAGAGCAGAGAAGTTCCCTTCTCCAGCTATTTTTGAACCTTTTACTTAGTCGAAAAAGATAGGAGAATCTCCCTCTGACTCTCAAGAGACGCTGAGGGTAGAAACCAGGGAATACATACATACATATCCTAACCATGCAACCAAACGTAAAGTCAAGTCGTCGTCTCCGAGCTCCGAGTTAATGAACCGAAACCAGTGCCAGTACATCCTTTTCTTCTCCATTTCATTGTTGATGAACCGACTCCAACGGATAGGTCCTAACCAGTCAAATACCCAAAGGGTTCTTTTCGGGGGTGGTTTGGATGACAAAAAAAGCCTGTACATATAAGTCACAACGAAATTTTCGAAGCCAATGCCAATATTAATATAATTCCATCTAATTTTGCAAAAGTTATGGAAAATATTCGGGTTAATCGAAGTGACATATCAGAATGGAGCCTAACACCTCCAATGGTACCATCGTAAACACGCCTTGAATTGACATTTTGCCAGTTGAGGGCTACAAAGAGAACTTTCACCGAAGGTGACATGAGAAAAGCATGTTGATAAATGATGAGCTCAGTCATACTGACTTGTCTGATCCCACGTCTCATGTTAGACGTACATTTTGTGAGATTTGAATCTGATTTGGAATCTTCTTACGGATTTTAATATTACCGTACGTAGGTATATACTGTATAATGTGTCGACATGTCGAAAAGAGCATAAAATATGCAGAATAACATTCTCAGACCTAGGAATTCCACTGAAACGTAAACTTTCTCTTTTCTTAATTTCTTTAATGAAAACACCTTTCGATTGAAAGTTTTTTTGTTTATTAGTTCTTTGTGGTTTTGGGCTGAAACTAATAAAAACATTATTGAAAAAACTCTCGAGTTTGGAAAATGAAATTATACGCGCACCCCTTTTGATTTCTGACTACATCCCGCCACAGCCACCGCCAACGTTCCAAACCCTGCCTGCCCAGTACTAAGTTGTACATCTCACTTGAACTTCTCCTAAATTTCTCCTGGTTATCTTTATGGGCTTAAAATTGTATCTTCCCTCGGACTTTCCCAAAACTTATTTCGTATATAGCTTTGGCAACCCGACTGAGAAACGGCGTGTGTGCCGCATGAGTAGATTTAACCGTATATGGTCATGAGGATCATTCTAGTAGCTCAGCTCAGACCAGCTAAGCCCATGCAGCCAGCCTCATGACTTGAGTGCGATTAAATAGGAAACATAATTTTTAGGAATTACACTCCACTCGCACACTCGAACCCAGGGTTAGAGCAGAAGTTGAGTTGAGTTGATTTTTACATAGACATGTTTATTATTAGGAAAAACTAGGAGGCTCTAGCTTAGTTCTCCATGCGTCTCACATTTACATACGTTGTAATTTAGAATCTCTTATAAGTTTATTACGATTGAAAGTTGAAAGCTTGCATGCAATGCGATGCGATGCGATGAAACCCGGGCAGTCTAAGACTCTCTCTCTCCAAAATTCGGTTCGGTTTCGGTTCTCTAGCTTAGCTGAGCTAGACATTGAAAGGAGAACGCCAGGTGAAGCACATTTTTTGGAGAGGGTAGTCGTAGTAGTCGTAAGGTAATAACAAAGTTTTAGTGCGGAATGGAATATTATGCATAAGGCTAAGGCTAAGGCATGAGCTAGAGAGCACTTCTTTAATAACATAAAGGACGGATGCTGCGCTGCATGCTTCTCAAAAAACTCTTACCTACCTATGTAAAGTTTATTAAGAAAACAAGTAGTTTTCTTTCGTGCAGGAGGGCAAGGGAACTTTTATATGCATTTTAATGTTTATTTGTGATTCACATATCAAAGTCGACTTCACTTTTAATACCATTTTTTGAAGAAAAAAAAGTGTCAGTCTTTGCTTTTCCTCCCGCTTCTATTCACTATTAAGGATGACAGGTTTAAAATATGGAATACCGGGTGTTTGGTGCCATTCAAATCTCGACGAACAGAAAGTGACGACAACGAGAACGAACGGCACGGCACGTTCGAAAAGGGGACCAGTTTTTTTTCTTCTTCTACTCCTTCGTCTTTCTATCGAAATTCTCAAACAAGAAGTGATAAATTAGTGAAAAGAATGGCAAAACACAAAATGAGTTGGAGATTCGCCCAGTTTTGTAAACAAGATAATTTATCTTACTAATTCCATTCATTCTCCCGTTAAAGGATTTAGTCGGGATTTTGTGGCGTGCTATGTGCGTGTCTTTCTCTATGTACGTACCTTACGTACGATACGATACCCGCTCCCGGGTAGAGCAGAGTAGAAATGGAAGACTAGAAGTAAAGAGTCTGACGGTCACCATACGAAGAGGCGTGACAAGTTAGGATTTTTGGATGCGGGTACGGCGGGTAGGGCACTGGAAGGCAAGGCAAGGCAATTGTCTTCTGAGAGCATCATGGAATGTATAATAGGAGAGAATGAGACTCGCGGCATGAATTAATTTAGTGGTCTTGGGGTAAATTTTGGGGAAGTTGAAGCTCAAGTTAAAGTAAAGTAAAGTGCATGAACTAAAAAGCTGAAAAGCAATATTTCGTGTCACTCTAAGTACAAACGGCGTCGGAAATGGGAGTCATAGGGTTATTCAACCCCACTTTTTAATGCTTTTCTTCCCGGTAATAAAATTTAACAAAAAAAAGAATACAAGAACCGAACCCATCGTGTGTCGAATTATTCCAGGAAATGCTTTTCGTGCCCAACGATTGGACACAAACTTTGCATGGAGTTGAATTATGCTTAAATTAAATGAGCGTCACCCTATTGCCCAGTTGCAATAAATAAATACATAGTCACGGCAATGCATACATAATTTTATAACAACATTAGTCACCCATTAGGTCAAATACATTGTCTTTTTATAATCGGGGTGGTTCTGAATCCAATTTAAACCTAAACTGTGATGTGCTTGACGTGCGTGTCATGAAATTTGTGACATTTTTGACTCAACCCCCTCAGTCTTTGCCCCTTGTTCTAGTAGAAGCCAGTTTTCATTCTTCTTTTGAAAAAAAAACAAATCCTCATAAATTGTGTGGTGGGAACAACCCCTTGAAGACACTAAAAGAGTTTGAGACAAACAAGAAATAGGATTGTGTTCTAGTAGTCTATGTATATAAGTTCAGGTTTAGATTTTTGTGAGAAAAGAAGTGCATAAATAAATTGTTTATGCATAGAAGACGTAGAGGAGGAAATAGATTCTATTTGGTTTGAGTTTGAGCTGAGGAAGACGAGGGGTTGTCTTTTTCAGTTTTGAGAACCAAATATCCCGACTCCCAGCCAACTGCCTACTACTACTTTTCCCCCTTTAGTAGTCTGGTGAAATAATTTGTCTTTTTGAGTCATGGTGTGTGCCACACCCTAGCATATGAGACTCTATCCCTACGCTCACTAAATCACTCTCGATGAATCTCTCACGAACAAAAATCCAACTATTTCCACCGCACTATGTACAAACCGAATACGATTCTCTTTTTCCTTATGTGTATTTTCTATTCTACTGACTGGAGTAATAGAAGATAGTAGTATTTTGCGTGTTTCTGCGTTCTCAACAAACTCCACTGTAGGAGGAGCAGTACGGGTAGCAAGTAGCAACTGCTCCCCTATACATTCGAATCCAAATCCGAATCCCTTGTCTTGTCTCTTTTTTTTTCTATATCAAGTTCCCCAGGTGTCATGTTTACAAATCCCGTTCTATCAACACCTTTGGCCTTTCTCATGACTTCAACACCCTATCTCCTTAACCCACGCACACACATTACGCATGCAATCCAAAAGGGGATACAAAAACCGACAAGGGATCTATCTTAAGAGTTCTACTTTTCCATTGAGATTTTTATGCTTTCCTACATTAATTGTCTAAAATCTCACGTAACAGTGACCATGAAACCTCCCTTGTACACACTTTTCTAAAATCCGAGCTAGAATAGAAATATAGATACAATTCCTGGCAGCCACAGCCAGAGCAAGTATTACATTGCATGAGTGGCTACCCATAGCCGTTTTTGAGTACAATCAACTTTCCCTTTCCTTTTCCTTTAGAATGTGTAGAAGGCAGGCATGGATGGATGGATGGATGAGGAGCTTAAGGCAAAGTCTGCAGTTCGCAGTTGCATTGCATTGCATCGCACTGCATTGCATTTGCAATGTCGCGTGCCTGAGTGAGATTTCAACCGTGGAGAAAGCAAAGAGTGTTTTTTAAAAGTTATGATAGAATACATAGAGTCGTACGTACGTACAGTGCATTGTATATGAATGAGGACTAGGACTAGTCTGAGCACGGCATGACATTATTTACGTACCCAAGGAGTGTATTACATGTTGAAATACAAATTAAAAAGGAAACGGAGGGTTAAACAAAGACATACTTATGTATGTACGTACGTACGTACGTCCCCATATAACATGCATAGTCGTTATACGTATTGTGTAATTAAAACATTCAGACCATTTGAGACAAAACTTGTACTACAGTGTACAAAAGTACTAAAGAGAGAAAGAGAGAATCCATGCACTTACAATTTCAGAATAAGTGGCCCGGAAACGACGCATTAACGGAAGGAAGGAAGAAAAGAGAGCTCTGGTAATAATTAATGCAAATTCACATTCTCTCCCTGTTTAGTAAAGGTTTCTTCCACGAGGGTGTAAAACTTTTTTCAAAAGTTTATAATTACTCCTGTCAAACACGGAAAAGAGAAAGTCATAGGGAACTTTCTACCAGAACTAGAGCGTTAGAGCTCCCCAGTCAGCCCCAGCCGCCACTTCTGTCTATGTGTGTGTGTGTTAAAACTTGATTACACACGACGACTATGTGCCAGTGCCTGCCTACTAGAGGTGCGAACGGGCCGGGCTGGCCCGGCCCGGTCCGGCCCGGCCCGTATTTCGGACTTTTCGGGCCGACAGAAAGGTTAAAATTTTCGGGCCGGACCGGGCCGGGCTTTAAAATTTTCGGGCCGGGCCGGTCCGGGCCGATAAAAACATAAAAAATTTCGGGCCGGGCCGGGCCGGGCTTTGAAAAAAACGGGCCGGGCCGGGCCGATAAAAGTCGGCCCGTTCGCACCTCTACTGCCTACTTGAGTAAAGTAGTCGAGAATTTGTGAGAGAGAAAGGAAGGGTTTTGTAATAAGGCACTACTTTACACTAGTGGTGGTAAGAGTGGTTATATGGAGTAATCTAACTGCAATAGATTGTCTCAAACTGTGAGTGTCAGTTCTCAGAAGTTCATTCTGACCTTTAACCACGCATAGGAAAAGGTACAATGACCCGTCATAAAATTTTAACTTGGAACAGCCCAGAAAGTTAGAACGACACTTGGATGACATCGGTAATAATTTAAAAAAAAACTCTCTTTTTTTTCTCCAAGTGTGCCATTCTCACGCATAAAATCCTGTACGGACGTACAGACGGACGCGACGTAACGTTTTTCCTTTCATTCTTCTCCATGTATCGTATGATAAAAATTGATTCGACGCGCAAGGAACCAAAGCCGCTACTAATCGGTACTTTACTCAACTGACAGGGAGGAAAAAAGAAATTTTTCTTTGAAGTGATCCGAGAAAGTCTCTTGTCATAATAGTACGTACGCCCCTATACTCTACAGGATTTTAGCCTCGTGCCGAATAACTTTGTGATGGTGCTTGGGTCTCTCTCTCCCTTTTTTTTTGGTTTTCTTTTTGAGGTTGACATGAACTGATTTTGAGTCCTTAGCAGAACAGAGCAGCAGCACTCGCGCGCGATGGTGTTGGTTGGCTGGCAAAAACCCAAACTAAGCATTCAAGTATTTGTGGAAGAAAAAAAAAAGTAGTACGGAAATGTATTTTCTCACACCTGTCATACTCAAAGAAGGTAGAAAAGCTGGGAGGGTTCATAATATTCCATTCCCATCCATACACTTACATTACATTACATTGCATTACATTACTACTATACAAAAAAGCCAAAGAGAAAGAAAAAGACACGTCTCTCAAATATTGCATGCTAGCTTGAGCCGCTAACACCGGAGCCACTCTCAAATAAATCCCGTTTTATGCTAATAGGCACGCTCTCTTCGGGTGAGTAATGCCTGGGCCAGGGCAGGACAACTCTTGCGAGCGACCCGGTGTGTTAACTCCCACATCTCAGATTTAACTCAAAACCCATGCACTCCTAGTCCTTGTCCCTACTGCCTCTCTGTCGTGCCAATGTATGTAATGTAAACGTAATGCAATGTTAAAGTGCTCAAATTCGGTGTCGAGAGGTGAAAGTGAAACCTAATGTCTGATTGGTTTAAAATTCATATCAATGTTGGTCTGGTTCTTATGTTCAAATGTCAAAATTAGCATGCGTGTCCCTCTCACACTGCCACTGCACAACCTAATCCACATTTCACACTATTCGGATAAGAACTTACCTGCTGCCCCGTATTCCGTTCCATTTTCATATGCGTATACAAATTCCGCTTACCAATTCAAGCAATAACAAGGCACAGTGTGATTCATAAATCATACCCTAAAATTACAGTACATATTATATAACATGCGAACAGAAGTAAATGGGGAGGAATGTTATGCACCACCCTGTCCAAGCAGTGCCATTTAAGTTTGGAATAACCTGGAATATAGTAAATCTAATTTCCTCATAAATTTGTACGAATTGATAAGATATATTTAAAGCATGAGTAAAAGTAAACATGGAAATACCATAAATCTTGGGTCTAACGCACAAGCACAATTTGAGGGAATCTAAATCTAAATATAATTAGTTGGAATGGAAAGGGGGGAGAAGGGGTTGACTTTCACTATGGGTAACTAGAGGACTCCCTTGGGAGATTTGACTAAAAGGAATATTCAGTTTCCGTGATACGTTATCAGTCATCATTCATCATTCAAGGAAATGTGTACATAAAATGTAGCCACCTTCCTGAATTGTGGGTATGTATGATCATGATTCCTGATCCACAATTTTATTGCCAGACCAAACCAGACATTCAACAAGCGAAAAGTCTAAACCCACCTGCGAAGTTTTTTCGATTAGTTATTACCTCATAGAATGGGACTAATAACTTTTAATGTAAAAGTGAGTGAGAGCTAAAAAGGATTTTAATTTAGAATTAATTATGTTGATAATTATTTATTGGAGCATTGCATGTGAAACATAATTAGTCAGAAAAGTAAGTCATAGAATCAAGGGGTTGAATTGTTATTTACGTTAGTGGTGAACCGTACCGTCATCCTTTTCAATTTTGCCAAGTAGTACAGCACATTGTGGAGTCACGCACATTTTGCAACTTTTTTTTCTGCAATTTTTATGCCACAGCGTCCGGAATTCCACAAATCAGATTTCGTGCATTCCATTCTGGAATTACAAAATACTTGGGCGATGCAAATGTTTAATCTCTCGTTGTTAGACTAACTTGATTTTCATTATCGGAAATGGAGTCATACTTGCAAACATTTGCATGCCAGGCGAATGTGCGAATGTCTTACATTCCAGTCATACTTGATAGTACTGACAGGCAATTAGAATTGAATAATTTACTGCAAAAAGTGAATACGTGTACATATTTGTGATATGATTAAATGAATTGAGACCTTTTAAACATATTGAGCTGAATTCAACGGTGCAAACTTATCGCACCAAGGAATCACAAAAAAATGAAAATATTGTGATGTTGTGTGGTTTGGTTGATAGGGTTCATTTAGAAAGAACCACTTTGGGAATTACTTTTATGAATGCAATCGTAAGGTAGTACAGTGAGTCTCCACCCCAATGAATAAACATGAATAAATGATATGTTATTTCCAATTTTTCTATTTCTGTGTATTTCTAGGGTTGGTGAGGATGGGGACTGGGAGAAGAGTAGTGGGATCGTGACGGAGAACAACAGGACATCGTACCAAGTTAGTAAATAGATCAAAGTAAACGAGGAGGATTGGTCAAACTGTGAACAGCTCAGAGAAAGCACCCTATTAACGTGTCTTTTTTTTTCTCTCTCTTTTTTTCCCTTCTTCCTCCTTTTTTTTCGATGCCTTCAGGTAATGGGACTAGAGCCTTTCAGTGTGTACAGCTTTCGTGTCGTGGCCGTCAATGCACTCGGGAAAAGTCCGTCGAGCAAAGAATCCTACTACATCGTTACACTCAGAGAAGGTGAGTCGAATGAACTACACAGAGCACAAGCACAACTACAACCACTTCTAGAATCTAGTAATCTTCAAGAGTAAATCTTATGAGGACGAGTGACTTACAAAGAATTTCAGGAGTCCATATGTCGTAGTCTTTGTACAAACTTTGATTTTCGAGAAAAATTATTAAATTTCAGCTAACGTTAAATTTTAAGTAGCTCTTTGATACTGTATAAATTCGTTTTGGAAATTCCTGGCTGTCTATATTTATCAAAGTCGGTCACAAGGTACACAGGTGCATTATATGACTAGCTTTCTAGCTTTTGTAAACTGGAAACTTAGCCAATTGGGTGAAAGTCCAATTTTTCTAAAGACTACGACACACGTGAACATGAACGAATGAACTAGAAGTACTAGTTTTTGTGCAATCTTTATTTCTACAAAGCATACGTACGTACGTACGTAGAACCCCCAAAAAAGTAAAAGGACAGAAAGTTGTTTGAATTAAAGAATTGGGTGGAGAGAGTATATTATTATTATACTATGTTTGTTATATCATGAGTACATACACATATGAAAGAACCACATACTCTGTTTTGGGAACAAATACGTTCTTTCGTTCTTGTCGACTTTTCCTTGTTGGTTGTACGAAGTCAAGGATAACGAATGGGACAAGTTGGTCCATAACCCTCCCCGTTCCTCTCCTCCTTTGTTTTGTTAAGACTCTCAGTAAGGAAAACCCGGGAGAAAAGAGAAAATATTAAGACAGCGACAAACTTTTCTTTTGATCACTCTATGTATGTAGTATGTGTACGTACGTTAGGCTATCGTCTCAGTGTAGTATATATTGTTCACATAAGGAAACGAACGAACGAGTCCATGCATAGTCCATCGTCGTCCACTACTCCTTTCTCAAATACTCATCACAATAATGGAACCATGTGTACACGTACGTACAGTGTACACACACACACATGATACAAATAATCTTCAAAGTGTATGGTTTTGTGAATACCATCCACTCCACTCCACTTTCACGCACTTCCCTAATGAACCTAACCATCTAATCTTTTAACAAGGACAATCATATAATTGCTATGCTGAAAAAGTGAAAGTACACTGGAGAAAGCAAATACTCTCATATTTTATCTAATTCCGACCGGCGGCAGCCAGGGTAATATTTGTGTTACAAAGAAAACCTTTTTATAATGTACCTTTCCTTGTAGTTAACAAAATAAAAATGATGAAGGAGATTATTGCAGTAGAACGACACATCTATTTGTATCTTAAAATACACACACGTGTCGACTTGGAAGTTCATTAACATAGTGCGTAAGGAAAAATTCTTGACGACATCTTATTTATCGCTTGAGTGCAGTGGAGTGAGGGTATGGAAGTTCGATTAAAGAAGAGTATAAGGAGCGGCATTGGAGGATTAGTACATTAAAGGGAGAATTTGATAATGAGGTGCGCGAGAGGAGCTGCATACTGCATGGGATGAGGAAAGTAAAGGGAAGGGAAGCAGGACAGGTTTTTTTTTGGAGAAATGATTGCGATTTGGGGAGAACCGAGCAGCAGCGCTATGAAATTGACAGAGACCCTTTGCAGGGGATCTGAAGCATGAGGAATAGTTTTGGCATCTGGTGCCTTAATGGAACGGGAACTTGAACGACTATCACTGTTCTTGAGGTACTCACAAGGTAAATTGCTAAAAGTCAATTACATCATGTCCATTTTCTGTTTTCTATCTGTACAAATGAAAGTACGTTTCACTTTGGATGAAAATTCTTAACTTGACATTCTCCAATTCCCGTTTTGTGAATAATTCTAGATATTTCCTACAAATTATTTTGAAAATTTTGACAAATAATGGGTATTGTGATTGTCGGGATGTAAATTTACCTTGTGAGTGTATTCTGTTCTACATTACTACTACTACTCATAGAGAGAGTAGTCTAGTTCTAGTCTAGTCTACTCGGGTAATATTTTGCTCAAACAGTGGAAGTAACAAGGCTTTTTGGAAGAGATAAGTCACAAGACTTGTAACAAGTAGTAGTAACAAGTTGTGTGGAAGTGTGTGAGAGAGTCTGTCTAGATTCTAGAGACTCTAGACTCTATGGATGAGAATGTGGATATACAATGTGGGTTCATTTCATTAGAAAATGAAGAGAGATAGGTCTCTGGACTTGTCAGGGAGGCACAGGCACATGCAATGCAATGCAAGGGAAGGAAAAGTCTTGTATGTGGAGAAAGTAGTGGAGAAAGTAGTTCCTTACTATTTGTACAGACGACAGGACCAGTTCAGTGATGGGTACTGAGTACATATTCCCTAAACCCGGGTTAACTGTGACTAGCCAACTTTTCTTTTTTTTTCCCCAAAAGATCCACCACTACTTGTTTTGTGTGTATTCATGAGACTTACTTGGACTTGGACTCTGTCGCCCGTCCGTCCGTCCACATAATGTATTGTGTTTAAGTAAAGGGAAAAAAAGTGTGTGGTAGAAGCCGATACGTTTCTTTTTTTAAAAGACAGTTTGACTCACATTTTGACAGTTCCTGAAGGGAAGCCGACAATAACGGCTGCCCAAAATGCCTCGGCGACTTCTATTCGACTGGCTTGGCGCTCTCCCCCGAGAAATACCATTCATGGTAAGTCTGACCACCACTCCTCCGTCCTGTCATGAAATGAAGTGGACTTTCACTTTGTTCACACGAATGGAATCCAATGAAATTCTACACAACAGTAGTGCTGGAGTGAAATTGTATATCTTTCCCTCTATATTTTCTCTAGGTGAATTCTTGGGTTATCGCTTAGCGTACAGGCCAAGGGACAAAGGGCCGGACTCTGTCCAAGAACTTTACATCCGGGATCCTAAGGCTGAGGTGAGTTTATGTGACAAAACAAAATACAAAATAAAATAATGTAGTGTAGTGTGGCGTGGTGTCTACAACTAGTCTCTAGTCTGACTTGCCTTGTCAGACCTCAGTCCCGACTTCCTTTATTTCTGGCATTAAGATGATTGAGTATGACATGTGTGATGTGTATGTATTATGTGTAGAGCTTCATCATTCAGAACCTCCAGACTTTCACTCAATATTGGGTCTCACTCCAAGTGTTTAATCCAGAAGGGCTTGGACCACCAACAACCGTTGCATCAATTACGGACGAATCAGGTTAGCAAAAATTTTCAGTTCTTTTTTTTTTTTTGAAAAATATTAGACAGAAAATGAAAAAAAAAAGTCAGAGTCAGATTGTTCAAAATCTGGGTCATTAAAGTACCCAAGTTTTTTTTTTTGGCTAGGGTTAGTTAGGCTTGTAGAGAATCGATTACGAAGGAGAGCGGTAAGGAAAAAGTAAAAGTGAAAGGATTTTGTGGGTTGACCGAATTTTCTCCTCCGGTGAGTTTTCACTAATTGTGGGTGGGGACGCGAGTGGAATATTACATGAGTGTAGACTTGACTTGACTGACTCAGCAGTCAAAGGCAAAAGCAGTAGGGAAAAAGCAAGCACTGGTTTTATATTCCCTTTGAACAATGCCAATGCCCTGGGACGAAGGCCTGGTCTGGCCTGGGCTGGCCGAGCAGGTTGGTAATGGTAATGGTAATGTTGGCATCCGGACAAAGTACGGTGAATATGGAGAAGCAAGCAAGCATATGGTTGAAGTTACATATTTTGACATATGAATTATGGGATCTTACTCCTCGTGGTTTATTTGTTTGGATGGTTGGTTAACTCAAACTATGAGGACATAAGGAAGTTTAGTGAGTGAATTGATATGGGAGTTTGGCATAAGGTGCAACTCCGACCGACTCACCAAACTATGTACTCTTGTTAGATTCTTAACTAACAGAACACTTTATTCACTTGGGTCGGTTCTTTGGTTAGAAACTTACTTGAAGGAATTTTCCTTGAGCGGAAGTTTTCTTCATAGGTTTCACTCAGTCACTACTAAGTTCTAGCTGAAGAAACTCATAATTTATTTATCTCTATTGGCATACACAAACTAAACTTCACATCATATTCCCAATTCCCAACTACATAGCAAAACTATCTGTCTGGTGTAGAAGTAGAAGTAAGAGTAGAAGTAGAAGTGAGCAATGCAATCGTACAGAGTGCATGAAGTAGACGTAGAAAGTAGTAACCTTTTTACTTCACAGAGTTTAGTTTGTGGTTTTGGTTCGTTCTCGTACAATATAGAGTTTCCCATGAAGCACTACTTGTACTTACTACTTTTACTTTAAACTTGAACCCCCTGTCAAAATGTCTGGACTGACTGAAAAACCTGTGTGCTCCATACAACTTTTTTGATAATAGAGAAGAAGCAAACATGGAAAATTCATTTCAATCCATATGTTCCCTTCCATGTTCAAGTTTTGTGGCAAATGCATTTCATTTAGGCCAGGAAAAAATACGTAACGGAACTGTGCTCGGAAAAATGGTCTCGGGATCTAATGATAAATGGAAATTGAAAATCAACTCAATCTCTATGAATAATACGCGATGAACGGTCAATGTCAATTAATGGGTATATAAAATATAAAATAATGTTTTTTATGAAGCTA
>JAQGCB010000482.1:0-21752 GCA_034698835.1 Protaphorura tricampata
TATTCTCCGGGTGTTAGGAGTCGGTAGTAGTCACCTCCAAAAACTAGAAAAATAAAATTTGTCGTAGTAGTATTACATTTGGCACCATATCTGCCGAAGAGGTCGAACCTTGACTTCAGTGACCCATCTCAATGCTAAAAAACGGATTGACGATTTACCTGAGGTTATGTCATGATTAATGTGTTCCTTTTCAGTTTCGTCTTCATTGATTCTTGTGATGTTTTGTACGTGAATGAGAGCATCACTGATTGGGCGCCCAGTGAGAGCGTTGCGCACTAAACCTTTGATACCAATGTGAGTCTGAAAACGCCAAGAAGAATTCAGTGTTATCGCATATGACATGACACTATTAGAAATTAGTGATTCATATCAAATCAGATATCAGCTTTGTACGATCACGTCTTGTGATCTTGCGTGCGATTAACTATGCACGATACGAATCTGCTATAGATTGTCGTCGAATCCGTCCTATCTGATAAAATTCAATATTCGTGCATGTGCATACTCAAGACACTTTATATCGCATTTGCTTAGAGATCGAAATCTTTAAACATAAATCTGTCTTGAACCAATTCAAAATGTCCGACTGCTTTATCTGATCTATTCAGACACATTTGGACTTCAAATAAAAACCCAAGTCCAACATTACCTGCCACATAAAATTCATGAGCGCATCTTTATTTTTGGTCCATTCACCCTCCAACTCTTCCTCTGGAGGGTATTTCTTGCACCCAAGTTCCAAAGTAATTTCAAAGTCATTGGATGACAGGTAATTAAAGTCTTGCATTCCTCCTTTGACGCTGTACCATCTTGCTCCATTTGTAATTCCTTTGCTGTCCCCAAAACTGGTATCATCCAAAGAGCATGATTTTCGCTTTGGGTCTGGCATTGTTGGATGTTTTGTAGAATATGCTAGGGAGAGGGCACTGTAACCACGTAAAAAATTGGGTCAAACATAAGTGGTACTGTGTAAATCAATTAGTCGAAAGTGTAATGTGAAATGATCTTTACCGGAATGTATCATCATCTGGAGTCTCAGCGTATTCGGAAGAAGCTCCGGATCGACTAGCATCGTACGGATAATTTGCCACAAGATCTCCGCCGTGTAAATTTGCTGAGAGGACGAATGGCGTGGACATGATTAGTCGCATTACTGCAAGAGTTTCTGGTTGCACCTGGATTAACAAAAATTGCATAAAATATTTGTAAAAAATTCTGACATGTCATGAAGTCTGTATTCTTCATTGCTGATTTACCGGATGTTCTAGACTCTTCAACTGTTCAAGGAGATGATTGTTGTGATTTACATGATAAACTTCATTTCCAAACATAATTCTGTCCAAGTCTGGGAAATCACGATTCAAATCAATTCCATTCGCATTAGCTCGTCCAATAATGTAGTCAGTCCCTCCCTGAAAATATTTTGATATGAATGAATTCAACTTGAGTACTAATATGAAGACACGTCGTACAGCTGTCCTACCCGAGGGATCGAACCCCGACCATATCAAACAAAGGCAATAAATCCAACCGTGCAATTATCATACAAAATTCAACAGTATACTATAAATAATACCTCATCACTCGATATCTGCCAACCATCCGGATTCATAGACGGCATGATGTGAATCCTTGTTTTTTCTATCAATTCCCGTACTTCTTTATCATTATTCATGTATCCTTTGCACAAATGATCAATCAATTTCAACATAAGGACTCGTCCTAGCACTTCATTTCCGTGCATGTTCGCAATGTACTTGAACTCAGGTTTAACTGTAATGAATAAATACAAAAAATAAATCATGTAAGTTCATAAGATGATTTTGAAAATTTTGAAAAGGTAACCACTTTCACATGCAATTTTACTTTGATGAACTCTAGAAGAACCAACTGGGCCCTTGAATTGACCAGTAAAGGTTTCATTTAACCTGATCGTATTATAAAAACAGTTGAAATTGTTCCCTTATGAGAAGAATACATTTCGTGGTTAACTTTTCTTAGAGAATCTGAATATTTAGTAACGTAACGTACGTGTTTCATGTTGTCCAGGTACAATGCTAAATTCCATGACGTACAAAGGTACCCCCATCACAGACGGTTCCGAGAGTGTATAAATCCTTGTAATATTTGGACACTCTTGATGAACGTCTGCGAGTAATTTAGAGAGTTCTTGATTGTCATGATGTTTGAACTGAAATCCTTTCCCTTCACCATTCAAATAAATGACGACGAAACTCAAGAGGGTTAGAAAATAAGCCAACCTTGCCATTTTCTCTTCGTCTTTTTCTTAATAGAGTTGTTCTGAAATGAATCTAATTCAAATCCAAGCTGACTCTATGTGTCTGACTTTGACTGTGTGACCGTGTCGTGCAAAGGTCAACGAGGATCTAGACTCAAAATGTTAGTCCTATTTCCTCTACAAGTCTACACTTCTTGAGCCATCTGGAAAGTAAAGGCTTTTCATTCATCATTTCGCATTCGTATTCGTATATCGTATTCACTTCACATCGGCTGGGGGGTATGCCATGGAGTCTTGGAAAAGAAACGATTGCACATGACACAAGTCCACTTAATCGATAAATTTTGCGTGTGGTTTTCCGGCCACGGATGTATGATACAGTCATATGTACATGTACAGAGCGGTTCATAACATTCATACCTCTATTTTCAGTAGTACCGAAAGCATAAGCGTATTGAGTGTACAGTGGACTCCCTATATATCGAACTCGCAATATGCACAAAAATGTGTACGATATAGAGAAAGTTCAATATAGATAAACTTTCTATGTATCTTTCTATGTGCATAGAGAATTCGTCCAGGCCTGGCATTTTGATCGAAACGATATATGGAGGTAAACGATATAGGTAAGGTTGATATAGAGAGACTCCACTGTTCATAAAAATAACAACTTTTAGGATAGTGGTACAGTGGTACACACAATATACATTTCGATTCGGAGGAGGTTGATCCCTCTTGTCGACAATGTATGGTGGTTGCTTTCTACTACTAAAGGTTCTCTAAGCCAAAGCATTCCAACTTTCTTAAATGAATTCGACATTTCTGAGTCTAATACATACACATAGTTATGAGACGCCCTGTAGATACATTATTATATGGTCTCGGCCCACACAAAACATAATACGGCACACCAAAATCTATACTTGATATGTATTGTACTACTATTTCACTTCTTAATTGGATGACGCGGGTGATATACTCAACATATAATGAAGGATTAGCGTTCATACACGTATGACCTGTTCAGAACGAGTTAAAATAAAAACAGAAGTCACTCAATTATGGTGGGAGATTAAACTTCGTTCCGCATTACATGCTAAATTAGCGCTATTTGCCCAGACATCAATCAGATATGCATTTCGATTGCATATTTCATTTGTTTTTGTGTGAAAAATCTGTCATTCCTATTTTCAACATTAAGTACAATAATAAAACCGAAGAAATCGTTTTGCTCATAATAAAACTACAACATATGAATAATTTTTAAATGCGCAGTTTATATATTTTCTTCTATGATGTCATTCTTGAATTAGAAATTAGTCAAACATAATAAAATGTTTTTAGAACTTCGTTCTTTGTCTCAAGGCAGAGTTTTACCTTCACCTTCCAAATTTACGAGTCATAAAAATTATGACGAATGAGAATGAGAGTCAACGCCTTCGAAACAAAGAGTGGCCTGCGCTGCGTCAAGTAAACCATCAAATTAAATGGAATTTAGAATTAGATTACAATAAAAAAAACCTATTAAATATTTTGAGAACCCGCACGTGTAGCTCCGAAATGTCGATGCACCAATTGCGACAACGGTTGAAGCAATAAGAGTGATGTCACCGATTCTATGCTTCATTGGATGAAAATTTAAGAAAAGTAAATCTGAAAACGTTATGTGTATTTGGTATACTGATATAGTTTTCACAAATATTGGTAATGCATTATTAGCCCTTGTTTGCTTTTGCTGAAGTAAGTAAATGAAATTAAGGTTGGATGCGATGGTCAGACAATGATGGATGGTGATTATTCTTTAGGGATCATTCTTTCAGGTTACTTCTTTTCAATCACACAAGGGGTATCGGTATTTTCGGTATGCTAATCGAGAGATAATCCATCCTGCATGAAGGTTGCCCAAATACATTTATTCACTTTCGCCTAATCCGAGTATTCTTGGTAAGAGTAGCCCCAAACTACGTCTGCCAGTGGGATCGAACTCCATCATGTTAGAATGGACTCACTTTTCCAGTGCGATTTATTTTTCTACAAAAAAGTTTGACATTTACAGATTTACGACGTATTGGTTTCGTTGGATTGTAAAGTAATGTGTTTAACAGAGCAATGCAATGTTAGTCAAAATATATTAAGGAAATGAAAAATAAATTAATTTTATGATGGACATTTCAATCGGGCTGACACTTTCTTGGCTCAAGGAATAAACTAGGTACAATGGGTTCACTGTGCATTGTTACAACCCGGGAATGACGCACTAATAAAAATACTTACTAGCTACTGTATTGAACACCACCCCGTCCATTTAATATTGTAAAATTTTAGTGACAATTTATTGCTCTACGGCTACGGCTACGACTACGCCAGTTTATTGCTGTAAAATTGACGTTCGTTGACACAAGGTCAAAGAAATTCGTGTGTTTATCCTTTTAATTTGAACAAGCACAATTCAATATAGTGGATGTTACTACAATTGCATTGTTATTTCGAACTACTGTGGACTCTCTATATAACGAACTCGAAAACATGCATGAAAAGATGTACGATATAGAGAAAGTTCAATATAGAGATGTATTTTTCGTTACGCATAGGCAATTCGACCGGGCCTGGCATTTTGGTCGATACATGGAGGTGTCTGATATAGGAAAAGTTGAAATATAGAGAGTCCACTGTAGATCGCGTATTTTGTGACGGGATAACTAATTTGAAAATATTTTAATTCAAAAGCTGTACAACGTTATAATTATACAAACTGTATGAGAACCGGGGATTTGACAAGTAAATAAAATGAAGGGGCGTGAAATTATGAGTACGGTTATTCAAAGGGTTACACTGGAAAATTTATTTTAAGAAATTCTATAGTCCCGTTGAGCAAAAAAAATGGTTCAAGTTTGAGGAACATGAGCAGCAGGTGGGAAATTGGATGAGAAATTAATACTAAAAAGGTCGGAAGGTAGACAGACAATCTGTAAGGCACAACCGCACAACCACATGGGGATACCAAAATAATGTGATTCAGGACTGTCGAAAGTAACAGAAATAATTCATAGACAAGTATTTCGGCTATTTATTCTATAAGTAATTATTGTAACCTTAAAAAATTACATAAAAATCACACGAATGACCTGTTTTTTTATTTTTGGAAGTCGTGTTCCAAATATCAGCCGCTCCATAACTTGCATGTCTGCGAATTCCTAAGGCTGATATATCATCATTTTCATAAAGAAAGAGGACACAAGAATTCCAAAGAGAAGGCCTAAAATTATACGTAGGTTCGCCAACAGAATTTGCTAGAACAGTCTACTTCACTGTCAACAATTATTATTTCGGGCAAAATATTAGCCGTGAAACATTATGGCTTAATGAGGTGACCTTTTGGTTTGATTTCCTCAAGCTCTATTCAAGATGTTTCGGCATACATGCATTCCTGCAAAATTTCGGCCAAATATGACATAATTTGAAAGGATTTTACCGGTTTCTGGTAGGGTCTGACAAAACCATGCATAATTTGGGTCCAAACTGCTTGGACAAGTGGCAATAAGGCACTTCCATGTTATAACAATGTGTCTGTGGCATACATCCTTTGAATATGGATTGTACAGTACATTCGAGTAGTCCCATGAGAGACTGGTGAATCTGATCCTTTCATACTATGCTAACTAAGCAAGAGTTTGTAGAAAGAGTCTCATATTTCATTTTCTCAAACCAGCGACTGCGACTCATTTCATTTCCAAACCTCTTGGTCTGTTCTGTTCTGTTCTATGTTGTCATTTGAAAAATAATATGAAGGAAGGAGCCTGTCTGCCCGTAGCCCGTAGTTTTTCTATTCAAAAAAAATCCTAAAGCCCCGAAGTCGGTCTGGTTCTGGTCCGTCCTATGGGAGAAGACGTTGAAAAACTTCTCAAGAAAAATTTGAACCCCTAGACGTAGAACAGAGTTGAATACATTTTCCCTTCTAAACTTCTTTGACGAGGGTATTCAAACCTACACTCTTGTCCGTAACTCAAATAAGAATAATAATAGGACAAGGAACATGAGTAAGAAAAAGGGTCTTCTGAAGTCTGAACCTGAAATGGACCCTTTGAAGAAAAGTGGAAGGGCTTCTTTTCATCTCAAGTCCCCGACGGACCTCATCTCACAAGGAAACCATTTCACATGTAAAATTAATATAAATTTTATAATTCCATCCGTACAGTGGACTATCTATATACCGAACTCGAAAAATGCACCAAAATGTGTCCAATAAAGAGAAAGTTTAATATACAGAAAGTGAAATAATAAGGAAGTGTATGCAAACGGAGTTCTTGCGTTCCTGACATTCTGGTCGGTATAGAGGGGTGTACGTTATAGAGGAGGTAATGCTCAATTCATGTGCGACATCGTTCATGGCCAAATACGTGAATATTTCGCATAAAAATTTAACGTTACTACACGGACGATCTAGGATTATAACTTTTTGCCGATAATTTGGTCATATTTGGAGGGAGCAGTCCCTTGACCTCTGACCTCTGGGGCTTGCTTTGAATCTTAACATTCTTTTTACATTAAAAGATGTTCCCTTGTCCAGAGGTGGAATATGCACATATTATTTCCATGGAGGTACTCGTCCGTCCTGTCCAGAGCGAGCAAGCTCAAATTGTATATTATTTCCTTTTCTAAAATAAATCCCAAAAGAAAAAAAGAACGGGTCGAAAAAATTTTCCCCGTTTCCTTTTCTTTGATCATTGAAGAAGACGGAGGGTAAATGGAATGGATTGGAATGTGAGGGAACAAAAGACAAGCACATAAGAATAATAATGGAAATAAGACGACGAGTTAGAGTTAGGACTAGGACTCAGACCGACCTATTTCTTTTCACAAATTCTATATGTAAACCTTTGATTTATTCTTCACAAATAATTTTGTGTTAGAAAATTTGTAAGGTGAAGAAAAAAAGTGATAGGAATTTTAAACATTGAATGCGTGCGTAAAGAATAAGGAAAAAAAGACGCGTCGGCTTGTCTCCGTCAACCGAACCGATTGATCGTGTGAAAATAGGGTTTGAACAGTTTCCGAGGAATTCAGATTATGGAGACAATGAATGAATCAGAGTATTTTGGGCATTTCCATTTCAATCGAAATCGAATCATCCTAAAAATCAAAAAGAACAGCCACAAAATGCACCTCAGTCAGTGTATTTCAGAATATCAAGAGTTATTGACAGATTTGTTCTAGCGACCGTCTTGCTGAAACGACCATAGGTCCTGTCACGTGGTCCGATGTTTACCATTTACTTTCACTTGGGCATTATATAGTATGTTTTTATCGTGCACCCCTTCAATTTTAAAAAATATTTCTCGAAACTCTTTACCGTCTTACATACCTATACAATTTCACAAACGAGTGCGTCTTTAAAAGTGCAACTCAAATCCTAACGCTTCCAGTCTCTGGAAACAATGGCAAAACGAGTGAACTTGGTGAAAGAAATACAAACAATCCTGGAGTTGGACGAGGGGATTCCTATCCAATATTTCGAGGAACCTGAGCAAAAATTGATACTGCTATTCAAACTCTAGAAAGTTAAATATTTACTGTTTACTATTCTGAGAACGAGAACTATTTATGATGAAATACACATTTTAATCTCCGTGTCCTTATTTCATTGAATTGGTCATCTGTTACTCATTAGAATTTCCAACAATCCTGAAGTCGTATCGGTGTGTTCGTCGATCAGAAGCCGATTCGGTTTAAACAGGAACGAATTAATTAAAATTGGCAATTGATTGCCTTTTCTTTACCAGATCCTTTCTACGCAATGAGTTCTACGACATTGCAGACCTTGCCAACCTTTACAACAAGCTGCTAGTAAATTATGAATGCCATCCCATATTCAAACATACAAAATAAATCAACGAAATTAAGTAATGTGTATCATAAATATTTCGTAGTAATTTAATCCAAAACTTGTGTAACAAATCCAATCAATATAAAGTCAACAATTAAAAATCAACACTGTATCATAATCCGTCCACAACGTATACGTTCAAAATCTGGTCACATGCGAAAATCGTACATTAAAGATTCATATTTTTATTACCATACGTTTACTTCGTATTCTGCATATCTTAAAGCGTTTCGTAATTGTCAACTGTCTGTCAATTTCTGTAAAAAAACACTTGCTGTACTGTAATTTTGAAAATTCAAGATTGTCAAACTGGGATACATTTTAAAGTAATACAAGAATTGAATGAATGAAATACTAACTAAAAATCTAAACTACTGCTAAAATTTCATCTAACTAAACTACAATTTCCTTCTACAATTTCTATTCGTTCTGTTATAACCGAAAGTGTTACTTAACATTATAGTTACTGGAGTTAAAGTCAGGTATACATTACATTTTATTGAACACGAGTTACTAAATTGTACGTACGACTACTACGATTGCATGTGCAATTATTAATTAGCTACTAAAAGGAACTTGGAGTAGATAATTAGGATTACTTAAGACAATCAAACTTAATTAATTTTGTTATTGATAAATGTTCTAGACCTTATAATCCCAAAACATGACTGTCTTGCATAATTTGCATTAGTATCGCATTGTAATAGTTGCCTAGTAGTATAGTAGTACATATTATTTATCTGTATCTTAAATTATGGCACATTTTACGGGCTTCGTGAATTGATAATATTACCGCCAATGCCAAAGTCCTAAATTAAGACTTTTAATGGACGGCATTTTGAGGATCATATTAAGGCCTTCCCTTGAAATCTGTGTACACCCATACAAATCAATGTATTTAATTTGAGTACATTTCTCTGAAATAATTTTAAGGGCTTCATCTGTAATCTTTGAACATTGACCTAAATTAAGGGTCTCCAGAGAGGTCAATACATTGGCTATTCTCAATAACCCTTGATCAGAAATGTCACATGCACTCAAACTCAAAGTTTTCAGTCTTGACATGTATTGTGAAATGTAACCTAACCCTGAATTTCCAACTTTATCACAAAATGAAACATCTAAACACCTAAGTCTTGACCCACAGTCACTCAAATTAAGTAATCCAGTGTCAGTCACATTATCACATGATCTTAGATTGACCTCAGAGATACTCTTCAATTTTGCAAGTTCTTTTAATCCACTGTCACTAATATGAATACAAAAACTTAAATTAATGGACTGTAATTTTGCAAGACCACCGAGTCCAATGAATCCAAGGCACTCGTCAGATAATTTTTGACAGTCTTGAAGACCTAAGAATTGTAAATCTTTTGTCCCAAATGTGGATGATGTTGGGGAAATTTTCTCCAGGAAAAACTCATGAAAATAGGGTGGGGGTTGTCGATAATGGGTAACAGTGGTGACCCCGGTGGTGTTTGACGTCGTAGAAGTGGAATGTATGACCGCACGCCTTCTTCCATGTATTTTGACCCTAGGATTAGGATTGAAATTATTATTACCCAGAACATTAACGCCATCTGAATGTTGCTGAAGTGGGAAACCAACTTGTTGACAAATCACGCATTTTTGTTGGGGACCATTTTGGGATTGGACAAATACTAGATCATCCAAGCGTCGTTTTCTAGGATATTCGGTGTTTAAATTTGCGGCAGAGGTTCTAGCGGATGACTTCTCCCTATGTTTGCTGACCGATACAGATACAGACGGATTATTAGAATCGGATGTATTTGCGGCGGGAACAGATGCATGATCGGCGCCATTGGAAGATTTCTCAGTGCTGACCTCTAGTATCCCCAAATTTCTTAGGAAGTTCTCAACCCTAGGTTCTGAAAGATGATTTGGAGTCACGATCCCAGTCAAATACCCAATCCCAGTGTCAGTGATTAAATAACATGACCTCAAATTCAGTCTTTGAAGTTTCTTTAACCCCCAGGATATTATTAAAAGCCCGCAATCCGAAATTTGACAACACCCACCGAGTTCTAGATTTCTTAAGTTGGGTGCTCGATTCGCAATTCTTGCCAAACTAACATCCGACATTTGCTTACAAAGTGATAAGTCCAAAGTGGTCAATTGGGTCAATTGACTTGAAATCCCACCAGGTATCGTCGTCGGCGTTGTCATACTGAATGCACTGGCTAAAGTTGAGTCTGTCACACTGTAACATCCACTCAATTTTAAACTCACAATACCTGGGAGTCCACCCACCAATTCTCTTAGGCTTCTTTTTAAACTGAGTACTTGAACTTGATAAATCCCACGTCTTGCTAAACTTTGATACACTAATGAATTCCCACTTTTTCTAAGATGCATTTTGGCTTCTACACCCCTCCATACTGCTTTGTCATACACGACATCCCGCCAATATCGACAAACTTGGGCCACACGACCTCGCTCTGGAACATCCAGGAATTGGAAGATGTGTGTAAGGATCTCCGGGTAAAGTGCCAACACGTGACAATCACTACCCGCCTCACCGTCACCGCCACCGTCAGCATTTTCAGGGGTACCAATATCAGTGGTATCGTAATTGTCAATATCTGTCCATTTTTCGGCTGACGATTTCGGCGGTTTTGTTGAACACATTGTGGTAGGGTATTTTGGACTACTAATTGGAAAATTCGCCGGGTAGAACGAGTAGGTTGCCATAGTTCGACGGAACGGTCGCCACGATAATTTCGTGACCGCTATTTTGTGTTGAACACTTGGAGAATCGTCCACCGATTTACAACTTTTATTAAGTTTATTGTTCTAAATTTAGTTCATTATTAATAAGAAAACAGGGTCAATAAATATCGACAACCTTGAAAGAAACCGAATTCCACGAACACCGATCACCGATTATGATATTACGTGCGGATTAGGATTAGTTTGAAGGAATTTTTCTCAAAAATAGTTCAAAGCCTCCAAGAATAAAATGGTAATAATATATTTTTAAGACAGTCTGCTGGTAGGGGTTGAATTTTTTCAAATAATTCTTGGATGGAGCGAAGCAGCAGGAGCCTTGAGGGTTACTTTCAGTCTGCCAACCTCCCTGGGCCGGGCTTATGTCTTTCTAAAAGTTTTTTTGGCCCAAGAAGGCGACCGAACGAATAGAATGAAGGTTATATTTCTTACGTACAGGGTGGTTCATAAGAACATCTACCCCAGTCAACTACTTTGACGTCCTGATTCCTGAGGTCAGAGGTCACTCGAGCGAACTATTCAGTTTGGCTCATTTCAAAATTTTGGGAGCATCTATAGCTCAATGAGCCACGCCCTCCTGAGATAAAACGAACTAACCTGGAACTTTTTAGGCTAGATTTCTAACCATTTCTATAGGATGTTTTTGAGGACAAACCAAAATTCGACCAAATCCTCAGAAAAATTCCTGTGAAATACAAATGACATCTTGCAGCATTCTTTTGGCTTCCCAGTGTAGTTTAAGCTATGAACCGCCATGTAAAATTTTACTTTGTACCCAAGCGAAGCGTCCATATATTCATTTTTCTCTCATGGAATGGAATGAAAGCAAAGGATGCGGGGTGTTTGTATGTAGAATGTAGAGAAATAGCGGAACAGAATCCTTTATTTTTTGTTAGGTTCGGGGGATTGGGTTGAGCAGAGTTGAAGATAAGATAGCACTGCAAAGTAAGGATTAGGTTTGGTTCTCTGCTTCCAAAAAATATATTTTTTACGCCATACCATGTTGGAGTCAGTTGGTTAAAACTCTGAACAAGTTTGACCAGTTGCTTCTACTTCTACTACTTCACCATGTGTTGGATGTTGACGCCAACGGACGACTAATGTAGTAAGTATTTTTTATGTATTGCAACAGCAACAAACAGGATTACGGTTACGGTTCGGGCTCAACAACGAATAGTTTTTGTTCAAATATCGTGTCCAAAAATCATGTCTTCAGATTGAGAAGGAAATTGTTTTCAGAAAAGTTCGCAGAAATACTCATCAATTGACATTTGACCATTAAACTTCAGTAGTTTGAAACTTAACTACAGAAAAGCCTCGACAAAGCAACCTGGTCGCCATGTATTCCCCAGGTTTCGAATCCCCCACTTTTGGCGAAGCAGTACCAATTATCAATACTACTTCCACTATGCTGCAACGAACTGGCAAAATATATAAGTCATTTGCGTATTTAGAACACGTATTCGTGATACTATCTGTAAATTGTGAGCCCAATGCCTGCCCTCTGTGATACGCGTTACTTTTAACCTCAGTGCAGTGGTGTTTCCAATCATGGCCGAAATTCCGAAAGATTTTTCATACGCTCGAGCTATCTTGCAATGTTTTCGACAAATTTTGGTTCTGCCCATTTATTGACATCCTATCCACCCTAACACACTTTATGAAAAAATGTGTGTGTAGCCTTGTTAAATTCTAGATGAAACGTCTAAAGTTTAAAAATATTATTCATAAAACCACAGCACATGATTTTTTCTTTATCGCAAATTTTTCATACTATTCGTCATTGTCCATTCAACCCACTTTAACCAGAAATTTGTTGATTTGTCCTGATTGACGCTAAAAATTGTTGTACATCAGCGAAGCCCAGGAAGGCAAGGCAAGGCAGACGGCGCCGGGGTCTGATATGGACAAAGAGAAAATACAAAACCTGACTTCAGCCTGTATTTGTATTCTTCGTAGCGTTAAGCACTTCACGTACACATTGTAGGGTTTGAGTTGAAATTCCCAACATGTATGTGTCCATGATGATGACTACACACCATGACGTTTTTTCACAGTCATCCGGTTTTCCTATTTGTTCTCCGTCAAAATTCTAATAATCTACCTTCTGACTCTTAATAGCTATTGGCTATGGCTCCCAACAAACAATGTGTATGTTGTAGGCCAAAAAATAAGGAAGTTTTTTAATTGTTTTTTATTAAGCTCAGGAATTTCAGATAAAATTGAAAGGTGGTGATTAAGATTTTGGCACCAAAGTGGCACCATCGCATTGCCCAAAGATACTTGAGGAAATCCGAGAATAACATGATTTTCCAATCGTACTATTGTGTGAGAGTCCCAGAGATTTGGGCAATTTTGTGCTCCACATGTCCATCCGCTAAAGACCAGTTATTGTGTTTCATTTTCATCTGACTTTAACGTGCCTTTACTTATTATTGCCTGTGACACGTAAAATTGATCTTCATTCTTTTACTTGTAACGTGTCTTTTGTATGTACAATCTACTTCAAAATCGCAAAATGATCATGTTCAAGTATTCTTATCTTAACATGTGTTCAAGGCAGACTCACGCAACACTACTGTTCTGTTCACTCATGCCTCAAACGGAAAGCACCGACACGAAACCCCAATTTAAAGAATTACCCTTCATTTGTTATTTTACACTTAAATTACATATTTCAGGTCAAATAAGGTTATATGGATTGTATTCTATTGTAAGTCAAAGGCCAAAGGGTTGAGGCATTCACCAAGGAAGTCTCAGAAAATTAAAGATATAATAGTGAAGCTGAACACGGCGAATAACTAAAATAGTGTGGTCTGATTTTTTTTTACTAAGAATGTGTAGGATTACAAAAGACACGTTAGTAAAAAGTAAGTAAGTTAAGGAAAAACACATTCTTATCAATTTTTCTAGAGTTCAGTTTAAAGGTATGGTAAAATCGGAGCATATCACCAGATATTTTGCTGGAATATTTCCCAGCTCTCAAGGCACGGGATGTGGTATTCGGTTTCGGTTTTGGTAGTACAGACGGTATGTCTGCTAGCCAAATTCTGCATCAACGCGTGCAAATTCTGAATGCAAACTCAATATTGACGCAAACTGAAAAATTTGACTTTCCAACGATAGCTGCCCTTTATGCTACTTTATTTCCCTTTGATCTGCAAAATCGGTTAAGAGTGACTTCGGCTGATAAGCGTTCGCGTTGGAAATTCTGCTGCATTTTAGAATCTCTGAGATGAAACTGTTGTAGTACTATTTGGAAATTCAAAAATTACAACACAATTTGACCTAAGAAAACACTATCTAGAATGTACTATTTCTTTAAATCCGTCCAGTTAAAGTCGTCTTCATTAGGTTAGATGGTCTCGGTCTGTTTCGATGTTTCCAAAATTGCACAATATTTTATCAAAAATCGGTTCATGGTTGTTGCCCAATTGAAGAGCGATGCCCTCATTTTCAGTCGGACCATACTATTGAATTAGGACACATTAATAATCTGACTAAGCTATTCAGAAAGTTCTATACAAACTATGCTTGCCCAAGTATTTCACGTATCTCTGTGTTGCGTAATGTATGTTTGTATGTACTATGTCTTCACAACACACATTTTAAATGTTTTTTTTTCAATGCTTTTGTGTGTACATAAATATCTACCGTAGTTTTTTAGGCTTACAAGGACAAAAGTGTTATCAAACCTATCAACCAGTTTTTCTGGTATGCACAGTTGTATAGTGTATGAAATAAGGCAACCGGCCGCCTGTGATAGTTAAAATAATTTCATTTCATTCAAATATTTTTTGATAAATAAAACTAAAAATTGCACAATAGTGTTCTCCTTGTATTAATTTCGAAGGGTAATTATGTTAAGTACTCGTATTGTAAGTAAATGTTCAAATATCAAAACTAATACAAAATCAGTTTTGACGATACAGTGTTTTATTTTAAAATTATAATATAGGCAGTCGCTCAGGTCGGTCGTAAACTTTTGTCCACAAGTGCAAAAAGTGCTGCTGCTAATCCGTCTGAGCTGCAAGATGAAGCAAAACAGGATTCTGGATATAGTTTCGGTCAGCTTTCATTAGAAAAAATTCTTGGACACATGATGCGTAATATTGAGTGTATGAAAATCAATTTTTAAAAATTGGAATTGAGTGCAGGTTTATCCGAGACCCAGAGAGAATTACAAGAACTGGGTAGAAAATTTACAAAAGAAGAAATTACTCCAAGGGCAGCTGAATATGACAAATCCATGGAATATCCATGGGATATATTAAAGAAGGCCAGAGAAGTTGGACTTGTAAATACACACGTTCCCAAGAAATATGGTACAGACACTTTAATTTTGTTCCTAACATAAGATTTTACTGACAAAATACATTTTGACCATTGCATGCTAAAGGTGGACTTGGACTCGGATGTTTAGAAGATTGCCTGTTACATTCAGAGTTTTCGTATGGATGCCCAGGAATTTCAGCCTGCATTGTGGGGAATGGCTTAGCAGTAAGACTAAGAAAATGATATTTTGGGGAGAATATATTACCTCATTTTAATTAATTTGTAATTATTGTAGAGTTATCCTGTTTTGTACGGTGGATCGGAGGAACAAAAGAGAAAATACTTGGGACGACTCATTGAAGAACCCATTGTCATTGTATGTAATTATCACATGAATTGAAATTGACGAGATTTTCAAGACCTACTGAATAAATATAGTAATTATTAAAAATTAAAAATTTAAGGCATATTGCGCCACAGAACCAGGTGGAGGGTCTGACGTGGCTGGAATTCGAACAACTGGAGTCAAGAAAGGAAAAGATGAATGGGTGATCAATGGCCAAAAAATGTTCATTACAAACGGCGGAGTTGCAAATTGGTACAGTGTATTAGTTCGGACAAATCCTGACCTCAAGGCTCCACCGGGAAAAGCCTTTAGCTTTTTTGTTATAGACAGGGATACACCTGGTGTGACTCCTGGACGCAAGGTATTTATAAAATTAAAAGACCTTACCGCCTTTGCAATGCTTGTTGAGTCCAATATGTGTATATTCGGAGATAAATTATGTAGCAATTAAGATTCTTAATATACGAAATTTTAAAATTCTAGGAAATTATGATGGGCCAGCGTTGCTCGGACACAAGAGGAATTACGTTCGAAGATGTTGTCGTGAAGCAGGAAAATTTAGTCGGAGAAGAAAATGGCGGATTTAAATTGGCAATGCGTGCTTTTGATCGAGTTCGGCCTACGGTTTGCCATTATTTAAAATTTTGACACTTTAATTTACTCCATAAATTTAAAAGCATCATTTGTAAAATGATTCTCACTTCACAGACTGCATCATGGGCACTCGGTGCAGCTCAACGATCTCTCGACGAAGCTACAAAATACGCTTTAGAACGCAAAACTTTCGGAACTGAAATTATAAACCACCAGGTGAAATCTCAACCTGACGAATTCTAATGCTACAATTGTCTGCTTTTTACTTCGCCGATACCTTACAAAATATTCTCTATTTTTCTTATAGGCTGTAGCTCATATGCTAGCGGACATGGCTATTGGTGTTGAAGTGTCTCGGTTAATTACGTATCGTGCTGCTTGGGAAGCCGACCAAGGACGCCGAAATTCTTACTACGCTGGAATTGCAAAAACAATAGCTTCAAATGTGGCCAATAAAAATGCAGCCAATGCTGTTCAGGTAAAAATAATGTGTTCTGAATTTTATATCGCATTAACGCATTAACTCAATATTTGAGTCATGTTTTTTATCATTTTCTTGTCTAGATTTTCGGAGGAAATGGTTACAATACAGAATACCCTGTTGAAAAATTGATGCGAGATGCCAAAGTGTTTGAGATTTATGATGGAACGAATGAAATTTTAAAACTTGTAATTTCTCGAGATTTGGTGGCTCGGTTTAAACAATAACTTGAACATAAATCATGGCAACCTTTATGATCGTGCTCAATAATCCAAAACCAAGTTGTGTGATGTCTGTAAATCTATATTTTTGAAGAAATTGTTCATAATAAAAAAATTGCATGTGCCAAACTGTATGACAATTTCATTTACTAGAGCTTGACATTTATTTCATCGTCACGAGAATTTTAGGAAATGGTAGCAAACAATCAAGAAATTCCGTAGGAAAATTGACAAATATACGAGAACTACATTTTCAAATTGGAGAACTTTACTGGTAAGATGTATGCAGAATCTGTGGATATTTCCTATTATTATTAATTTTTGTAAACTCCAAATTCTATTAGCTGAGAATGAATCCTGTTGGAATTTTTGGGATTTCCGTGAGAGCCGGAGCTAAAATCTGCAGTTATTTTTCACTAGTGAGAACGTACAAAAATTAATATTTCTTTCCATAACATTTGTGTAAATTGCCTGAAAATTCTTTTATCTCTGATACTAGATGTTGAGTATAATTCTTTTCATTGACTCAGTGTTTGCATTGGCTACAACTAAAGCTTTAATGAAGACTTCGGACGAAGAGTCTGAATCAACTGTCCAGAAAATCCTGAAGCAATTAATCGGACGTGACTTAAATTACTTTTCGCAACGAATCTCCGGTACATACTTGACAGGGTACCAGGTACCCTGTCAAATAATGTAAAATACACACAAAAACTGATTTTGTTTTATTTAAAAAATTATAGACGACTATTCGAACTACATATTTGGATTGCACCGTGAATTTTTGGATATGACTGCATATTTTGTGCTCTCCATTATGTTTGACGCAATTCTTTATGCGGGAGTTGACACGGTTAGTGCCAGCAAACCTTCAATTAAATTCTAATATGATAAAGTCTCTTGTTTGAAAACTTCTCAATAATGAAATGTTTTATATTTGTCAGGCAAATCCACTCATGTGCAAAAGTTGGATATTCCTGAATAGCATAAAATATGCCGTGGGTTTTGTGGTATACCCGGCACTGCCCATGCTTTCGGATTTAATGTATGCCTACGAGGTCTGGATCATATATGCGTATGCGAAATCTCTCCGCAATCCACCATAAGCAGTCAAATTAATCCAAAATTTTTTAAATATTATTCAAAAATTTTCAATAAACATGAAATCCACGAATACTCGCAATTGCAATTGAAATTCCCTTACATAATTGTCCTTCCAAAGAAAACTGTAATAGTAAAGTAACTCAGCACATCCATTTGCTACACAGCACACCACTACTGCCAATTGACAAGTTTATATTAATCTCAATCCAATACATTTTTATATTTTTTATGACTCAATTTTTACATCTGTGTCTGCTCTTCTGCACCATAAACGGATTAAATTGGTTTTACCTCAATTTTTGAATGTCAAGTTACCACAGACTTACGTGCATGCATTCCGGTGAACATCAGTTATAATGCCTAAAATAAGAAATGAACCGAGATAAGAAAATGTACTAGAAGTAGAGTTACAGGTAACAATGTCAATCAGAAATATTAAGGCCTATATTCCACGACACGAAAAATAAAATCATTCCTACTTATTCAATCAACGAACCAAATAATCATCTTCACTATAAATACAACTACATTTCCGGGTCATTCGATCACTCTGTTGAGACGAGTCCGTGTCCGAGCTCAAAATTTGAGCAACACATTTGTACATTTCTCAATTAATAATAATAATTTAATTTATTCACAAAAATGTGTTCAATAGTAAATAGTAGGAGAGGAAAAATCATCTTAATTTATTCCATGTTCTTAATACTTGGATCTAATGCTAAAAAATCTCAGACACATACGCAGCAAAGTGATAAAATTGAAGACGAGGAAATTGGCTTAATTAATAATCCAAGTCATGAAGACAAATCACAATCTGCCCAAAGTGTGTACTCACAAATGTACCAAAATTATCCAAGCAGTAGCAGCAGCAGCAGTTCAAGTTCAAATAATAATTATTATCCACAGTATACTAATTGGCATGATAGTTTGTACTATTCAAAATATCCACAAAGATCCATAGGTAATTATGATGGTCCATTCTCAAGTTTGAAACATAGTTACAAAGTGTTGAATGCAATTTTATTAATGTATGATATATTTAAAGATTCGGGTTATTATACACCCAGGCAAGGGAAATATAGTCCTGTAGTTGATTACCCTGATCCAATTCCAGCCCACAGTATGAATCAACCGGATTATGGTAAGTTTCTTTTTAGATAATAATTATTACGAAATCCTTCAAAAAAATTGTGAAAATACAAATAGCGCTAAATCAGTTTTAATCCAATTCATTTTATCCGACAGTTTCATTAGAGTCTCCAGTGGATATGATTTACATGGCAAGTTCTCATGGAGGAGGGCATGGCGGTGGAGGTCATGGAGGTGGGCATGGAGGTGGGCATGGACACGGTCACGGTCATGGATGGGGTCACGGGTACAAAGAAATATGTTAATTAAGAAATAATCTTATGCCGTGATGTATTGCATGTTAAATTGATCGTTGTTCATTACTTTTAGCGGTGGACATGTTAAAACGGTGACCAATTACAAGGTCAGTGCAGTCAATAGCGATGCTATTGGTTTGTTGGGACTTCTAGGTTTGTTGTCAATCTTCCAGGTAAGTAATTAAAAACAAGACATTAAAATTTTTGACAAACTGGGATCTCGAATACGGCCATTTTGCATATATTGCAATTTTTTAAAGTCTCACAAAGTTTAGAAAGAATTTTAAAATATTACTTGTGAGTGTTAATTAATAATAATTTAATTGCCATTTACAGGCAGTGCTATTATCACTGACGACAACCACAGTGGCTGGTAGACGAAAACGAGATGTGAATGGAGTTGAAATTGATCCTGAAACTGAAATGGTCAATCATGTCTCAAAATTAGTACTTCCATCTTTTGTGAGTTCAAAAGAAGACATCTTCAAATTTGCTTCAAAAATATTTACATTTACAAACTTTCCATGTTTTCTTTCTCTCTACAGAATGTGATTGCTTCTGCTCATGCACAAAAGATTCCAATGAATTGCACACACCATGAAGTATGTCGAGCAAATAATATTCTCGTGAATGATATTGGAGGAAGTGGGTATGGAGCTGGTGAAAGAATCACGTGAGTTTTTATTTCCAGTACAATAAATCATGTCAGTTTTTAAAATGATAGTATTTAAATTTATAATGTACAATTTTGTTCGTTTTTCAGGGAAGCAATTTCATTCATGCTAGAGAAAGTCGGCGGTGCAAAATTATCTAAGGAAATTATGTTAGCTGGAGAGTTTGGAAGAAATGTTATGAATCAATGTCAAGATGTTTACCCTATTTGCAAAGAATTAGAAAAAGATGGTGTTTATTCCTTGCCTTTATTGTTAAAGAAAGATCATCCATTGTACTACAATCATGTAGAAGAGTTGGCTAAATTGAAACATCAATGAATTTGGGTGGAATAAAGTTTATCTTTTGGATTTGGAAGAAATCAATCCGACTTTTTTTTTTAATTACAACTATACTTCATCCGTAGCTATCAAAATCAAATTCTTAAGTATTCGTATCGTATCGTGTATAAAGGACATACATGCCGCCATTAATTAATTGCTATCACCTCAATTGAACCATTCATGTATGAAAAACTATCGTAGTTTTCAGAGCACAAAAATAACAACCTGTTGAACCAAATATTCAGCCGCAAATATTAAAAGGCTAACCACTCATCCACATCCGGTCCGGTCATGTTCTTTAATGTGCGAGTTCTTCCGAATCGTCAATCTTAGGGTCTGACCGCGAATCTCTGTCTTGTGGTGTTGCGGTCAATATTTTATGGGTGATGAATAATATTAACCTGTCGCGTTGGGTGAGTAGAAATAATTTTTACCAGAGGTCAACTGTGCTCTGAGTAGACTGTCGTATTTCACCTGGCGAGTGATTTCCGAAAAAAATGGGACCACGCAGTTTGGTTGGAATAATTTGTTCGCTTTTCGTCATCATTATTGTAAAAGGTCAATTAAAAATGAATTGCTCACTCTTTTTGTACAATTCTTGTAATTTATAGATTACAACTAAAAATTAATTTGTTTCATTTGATTTTCTTGCAGACAGTGATGCATTGCGACGGAATGACCTGAGAAGTATGTTTCCATTTCTGTATAGTATTAAATGATAAAACCGTTATTGCTTTCCACTGCAGAATTTATGGACTTTCAAATATTAATACACTAAACACAAAATTTGGATAAAGATTTATCCTACAACAATTTCTTACTTATGATTTCTTAATCCATAGTGACCTTCAACATCCACTACCCGGATGGTGGTGGTTTTGTTCGTCTCCCAAAAACGGCTAGAGATGCAGCAGCAAATTCTTGGGTTTCTGACTCCTTAAATTGCACAAATGGTGGAAGATTCAATGGTTATCGTTACACGGATGCTACAGATCCGAACCCCGAATTTGTTGCCCTTCTATATGATGTTCAAGGAGTCATTGCCGGTCTCCAGATTTATGTAAGGTCATAATGTTTTCTATCAGTGTCGTTTGGTTACAATTTATTAGCAAGTGTGATGATCGTTGTGTCAATTTCGCCAGATCCGATTCAATTCTTCCTCGGCATCATGTGCATATTATGGAATTTGTTATCAAATTTTAGATTCCACAATCCGAGATGCTCTTTAACAAGGAAATGCTAATGGATGAGATCCCAATGTACCAGAACGATACAATTGACGGCGTGAATTACTACATTACTACAACTTATTTTGTGGATCCTGGTAATTAGATCATTTGAATAATGTCCAATCAAATCAAAAGGAGCTCATTGTTCGATTCAGCCGTAACCCATACAGACTTTGAATATCAAATCCAATCAAAACCAATCAAATCCTATCCGATCCAATCAAATCAAATCAAATCAAATCCAATCAAAT
>JAQGCB010000483.1:0-21710 GCA_034698835.1 Protaphorura tricampata
TTTTGTAATGCTTGAATTCTTTGCTGATTCTGTTGACACTTGAAATAAAACTAAATCTAAATCTAAATCTAAATCTACTTTGTGGGCTCTTAAAATTATGACTTCTGTCATTACAATCTGAAACGCATTTACTTTACTCATAGAAAAACGATGGTCAACAAAAATACCAAAGTTGTATTCGACCTTTTATTTTAACCGCCAGTCCTCTTAAAGCATTTCAGGTTTAAGAAGAATGACCATCCATTTTACACTATCAGACTTCAAAACATGTTGTCATCTGGATATCGTGGTTTCTGTTCACTTCAGGGCAGGAGAAAACGCGCATAAAAACTGACAGACTTTTACGTTTTACTCTTCCGCGACCACTTTTGGGACACCACCATAGCGGACATACACATTCAAAGTGTTTATGAGAAATGAAGTTTGTCCGACGGTTGAAGTGCACCAAGTTTTCTAGACCTTTTGGATATTAGAGCGTCCTAGCATCATCATTGTAATAAATCATTGTCAATAAAGTTTGACTTTCCTACACTTTCATTTCTCTTTCCACATCCGTGTTCACACTTCCTCTTCTCTAAGTACAAAAGTTCAAAGTTGAGCGTTACATTTTCAATTGTTTAATATGTTATTGAAAGGTTTATAAATTAATTTTGTCACACATACATGTAACATGCATACGCAAAACTTTAAATTCAGCATGTTATAATAAAAAAGTGAAAGTTGGCTCAATAATAGCATGAATTTCTGTTTTAGGATTTTGGGTAGAAAACTTCTGTCTCATTTCTCCTCATCAATAACGCGTTGGAACGATGGAGATGGGGAAACGGAAATTGTTGCTATCTTGGCTAGGTATATCAGAAAGGGCTCAAAATTGCAACCCGACAATCTTTATGAGTCTGAGTGGGAAAACAAGAGAGTTCATGTATTTTATCCTGAAGTAATATGATGTGAGGTCCCAGCTGATGCTTCATGTTCTAAAAAGTCTTAGAAATACCATATGCTGACAATACTATAACAGTACAGGCAGGCCGGGACGGAGAACACATTGGACCATTAGCCATACGCACGGAACGTTTCCTGTATGCTTCTGATATTGCTTCAGTTATTTTAGTAGCACCCGTTATATTTTACGTTATCTCTTGGACTACATGTAGTGATTCGTAAAGTTCACTTTGGTCTGAACTGCCACTTAAACCCGTCAGTTCAGTTGTCCGTTCAGTCCACTGTCCTTTCCAGACAATTGCTTTTCTGCCTTTTTGGTAATTATTTGGTCAAGTGAAAATAAGAATTGTCTGGACTCGCTGGTCTTGTTATCTTTGCACCAGAGACGGGCAGAATAGATTTCTTTAAGTGCTCTCTTCGTCTTCTGGGTTGTCGAATATTCCAAAAAAAATCAATGGTAATGTGACCCGACTATAGAAACTTGCTCCGTCCGAACAGTCGTAAACTGGAGAGTCCGAAGCTTCAACTAAAATATAGTAAGTATATTAATTAGTATTGGAGCGAGTACAAAATATTGAAACAATTGTTGTGTTGCATTCTTAATAGACGAATATCGGTTCTTACCGCAAACTAATTTTGAAGGGACATTTGATACAATACAACGACTGACGTCTTCTCAAACGCACTGGCTTTAAGTGGTCGGGAAATTCTATTCATGCTGTCCTATTTTTCATCTGTGCTTGTTTGCACGAATTGATTTCAAAACAACTCCAAGTAGGTGGTCTGATTGAATTAATAAAAAGCTGATTCTTACGAGTGTCTGGAAGAGGTAAAGGGCTGCAGTTGTGTTCAAATTTGAATGACTTTAAAATAATGTGGTTGCGTACCATTTTCTATCTATTTTTATATAGACAGTTCAAACATGTTTATCATGGTTCAAATTCTGAGAACACACAAAGAATCTATTCCTGCAGAATACTAAAATGTTCGGCTTCTTTTAACTTTCATGCTCTTTCGTGCTCCTGAATCATATCGAGCTATCTGAACCAGCGCCAACATCATGCTACAACGATAAGAAAGTTTCACATCATTTAGTTACGACAGGCATAGAAATAAGGTTGAAAATGTCTCACTCCAGTTTGAGTTATCTAGAACGGAAATTAAAATCTTGCTTCAATCTAAAATGCAATCCTGAATGTAGGTTAATGTATAATATATTTCTTGCAGATCTGTATTGAGGAAGCGTGGAAAATATTCTTTACAAAGTATTCCATAACAAATATGTGTAAGGAGCGCAAAAATCTTTTCATGCGAGATACGCTTAGAACAGTGAATTCAAGTGAATTCAATAAAATAAGACATTCTTAACCTAGACTCTAGAAGGTACAGGAATTACAGATTTTCTGTCTGACCATTTAAAATACTCCAATTAATTGATGAGAAAGCGTGAAAAGCGAATGTAATGTATTTCTGATCATCCGATAGGAATTACCCGTTCATGTGAAGTCGCAAATAATTTCAGTGGATCATTAGCTAGTTTATAACGCATTCTGATTTCAAACCTTGTGCACTGAATAATTACAAAATTAGTTGACAACCACCACCGTAAGTCCACTTTTAGGTAGGGAATATTCGAATATTTATATGCTTCTGCCAAGAAGACCACCTTCAGAGTGGGACCAGTTTGTCTCTATTGCATGGAAGTATTGGACCAATTACAGAGATTTCATTGTAATTAGAATTTTTAACCAGAGCGTTAGATACAACGACTCTGGACTAATTTGAAAGCACGCCAGGATGTACGTCTTTGGAAGTACGTTGGAATAAACGAAAAGACCAAAATAAAACAAATTGCCCTTCGTATCATCCAAAGGATACTCACCCCAGTGGAAAAATTCTATTCATTCAATATTCACGCGGAGGTAAAAGGATTCTATAGACACACACACACAGGATGCAATTGAAGCTAAAAAGAGCTCAACTTTTCTCCCGACAAGTTGACTTGGTTGGTTTGTTGAATATAAAACTAGAGAAAGTGAAGTTGGATGTGGATAGGATAGAAGGACAGGCATTCTCATTCACATTTCGTATTACTTTCTCTTCCACCACCGTTGTGGTGCGACGGAGTGCATGGATTCAACTTCAAGATGCCATGCTTATGCCAGCCAGCCAAAGGAAATCATCGAATTTGCATTGTCATTGGCATTCTGTAGGAACAGTTTAGTTGTCTGACGCCAAATTGAAAATCTATCTATCTACCTTTTCCAAGAAGAAAGTATGGCGGACGGGTTTCAAGACGACAGAGAATTGTTGAAGGAGCAAATAAACCACTTCATTCTCCTATCGGAGAGATTGAGACTGAGATTATCAGTATTCTCTATTTCCAAAGTTTCTTTCGCACTAAACTATTTTCTCCCTAGTCTTAGTTGAATTATTTTACTATTTTACATACCGATTGGGTTGAGTGATATATTATGACTGTAAAATAGGTACAAGTTCGCGATAATGTTTGAGCTCTTATAAATACGTCAAAAACAGGAATCTATCTCTAACCAGTTTAAATTTTATTGACATGAACCTTTCAATTCTACACAGAAAGGATGCGAAAAGATAAACAGATTATCTGGTTACACACAGTACATATAGTTATTACAATTGTACGCACAATTCTATATAAATTCTTAACGAGTTTGATTCAAATCACTTTATCCTTAGTCACGTATTTTTAGCGGAATGGATCCATGTCTCCACGCGTCGATTCATTTTCATCAAGGACTAAAATATTAGATAGTAAGCCCGTAAATTCATAACCCTTCATCATGGATTAGTTTCAGAATTCGGTGTAAATACTCTATCACCAGGCAATACATACGCTTAGCAAACTGTATGTGTTTCTCTGAGTTGACGTTTAGATTAAAAATTGTTTCCGAAGTTGACGGAGGGGCTCTGGAGGATAGATGAACGTGCCTGAAGTTATTAATTTCATTCTCTTATTTCCTTTCCACTACATGCTTCAAGCTATATATTTTGTTAGACTACAGTAGAACGAGGCAAAGATCTCAAAGACTTTGGAATTATGTTTGTCTTCAATTTCAGTACACGGAACTTTCTTGCTGTTCTTTCGGTTAAATTGTTTCAAATACTATATGAGCAAAAGTAACACGTAATAAGTTTTAAATTTGTTTTTAATGGGGAACTCAAAGCTGAATGATTACATACATATTCTTATTTTTTATTCAAATTATTATTGACGGAAATGTTTACCAATTTTAAAATTAACTTTTAATCAGCTTCAACCCTCCGTCTACTACGTTGCCATAAAATATAACAGTATCGATTTAACCAGATATGCGAACGCTTTAAATAAACTCCGTGCCGGTAAAATGCGAGAGACTGAAAACATCAACACTACCGTTGAAAGAAATGAAATTGGGTAGGAAAGTGTGACAAAGACAACTAGTCACCCACAAGCACCAAAAGTCAAAAGAAAAGTGTGCGTAATGATCGACTATTTTAATTGTTTTGACTTTTAATGATGAATGGAGTATTTTAAGGTCCTTGGTGGGCCTGATAAAAATTATCACTGCATTTGCTCAGCACCGAATACAAATTGAACAAAAATGAGTTATTGCACATTTGTTTTATGATAGAATTAACTCAAGACTAGACGTATTGGCGCTCCTCGGGTATTCTATGACATAATGGAAGGAGTCCAATTTTCTGCGTCCTACTTCATTAGTGCAGATTCACGGACAAACTAAGACTTTGGAGGATAAACAAGCGAGCTCTTTCTATTTAAACTGCTTGAGAAGACATACTTAGATTTTCTTACTAATGGATCTGGGAATTCAAGGAATATAGAAGGAAGATGATGAAAGTTTGCAGGCGGGTTTGGCAAATGCAGTGATGCAGCAGTGAAGTGAAGTCTGGAGACACAAGAAGGAGGCTTAAATTGAAATGATGAAAGAGCGAAGAATTAATTATGGCTCGTTCTAAGATGTGCGAAGGCTGGATTTTTAAACCGTTGGTCTTTCAACTCATCTCACTCCGACACCCTTATGAGACTCTAGACTGCCTGCCATTCTTGAAGGAGTTTGCAAGTTTTAGAAAGATTAACAAAAGTGCTACAACATCAGGTTAATCGTTCATGCCGAAGCTTAAGACCTCTCTTAAGTTCGTTGTGAATCCACCCACAAAACCTCTGCGCCCGAATCAAGTGTAGAATTTTACCAAGTTTCTTGTATATTACTTGGCTAATTTCATGGGTTTCTGGTTGTGAATACCTATTTGATCGGAAGTCCGGTTTACTATCGAACTGGCAACAAGGTTGCGACAGTAGAGTGAAATCATTTCACTCGGACTCGCACTAAGCCCTCGGATATAGAATATTTCAAATGATTGTACCGATTCCGCTTACAACTTAACACTGATCGGAGCAATGTAAACTTCAAATGTTCTTATTGCGTATACGTTAGCCTAGAATATACATACCAAAATATTTTACTTAATATACGATATTTCGTGAAGCCTCGTATTTTGTAAGACAACGTTTTGTTGTCAAAAATTGCAAACCAACTTCATTGAAACTTCATGGTTCTCTCTCGCGTCGTGACGAAGAGATTAAATACGATAAAGGCAAAACATTTCTCAGGAAGTAGCCTTGTGAAAAAAGATAACTATCCCTACAGAACAATGAAGCCCGGAGCTCCGACTACTGCAGTACAGAGTGAAAGTAGTACCATAATGCTAAATAACTTTCTCTCTCACTCACACTTTCCACAGGGGACCTAATTTGGATGTTAATTTCTGAGAAGAAAAAAAGACACAAGCTGTAAAGTACTCTTTCGAAACTAGCTCCCATAACAGGCATTCCAAGTTACAAAGATTCTATAAGAAAAAGCATCTGTAGGCTCTCTCGTTTACCCCTTTAATAGGAAATACAAAGAGCTTCTAGGCAAGAAGAGTCGACTTAATTAAAGCTATTCTAATTTGAATACTTGCACATTCATCGGTTTTTAATTAAATTTGTATTGCAGGCCATTTTAATTGAGAGGAGAAAAATTTGTTTACTCTTTCAACTTCAACTAAAAAAGAGGATTCTACAACGTTGTTGTTCCCGTAAAATTATACAGGGTGGTTCATACCCGTTTAGCCATCTCCGGTAGAACCCAGGTTGAATGTTGCGAATTTGAATGATGCGTTGGATAGAAGGAATTACTATCGTTTGGTGAAAGTTTTGGAATTCAAACTGCTCATGGTAAAACTTCTTTCCCTTAAAATTCTGAATTTCAATTCTGAAGTTCAGAATTCTGAGTTTTCTGAATTTTGCACCTCAAGCTCACTTATGAGAACATCGTTCGGAAATGGTGGCATCGAATTGTTTAATTCTCTGCCTCCTAACATGAACTCGCAATTAGTCGGAATTGGCTTCACTCATTGTTAAATCAATGTTACATTTCTTGAAATGTGTATTGTATGAGAAATGATGTCGATGACTTTAATAAACACTTATCAGTATCAGTATCAGTAGCAAATACAAAGCAAACATTTAAAGAGAACTTATAGAAACAAGAATGAAAAAATGGCTGATCACAAAAAGGGTTTAATAATTATGTTTCTTTCGCTTGATTGTCTCCTTTTAGTGGGTATGACTAACGGCTTCTAGCCATTAATGTCATGTAATCTTAAGATTCCTTTTATTAAATACCGTCAGATTAACCCTGGAAAGTTTGACAGAATAAAAAAGATAGCACCTATCTATTCGCTTAGAATGCAGCTAACAAAATGTCGAGATAGAATAACCCAACGAGGTGGGCCATTTCATGCCTTTAACTTTATCTACATTTAGCTCATTAGATCTCACATAAAGTTCTTTACCTTTCTCTGCCAAACTTCAGGTTCGACTGTAACGGGATATGCCGTGACCCTACCCATTCATGCCTTTACTTGTTTCACAAAAATTGTAACAGAATACGACAGATTAAATACCCCTTTGGTGCACAAGGCTTGACTTAAAGAAAGACGGTCGGAACTTGGAACTTAACATAAAAAGTCTGCCTTTCCCCAACGGCTTAGAATAGAGCGAGGTGACAGCTGGTATTCACCTGGAAAGTTAATCCCGTCCGTGTTTTGCATTAGAACATGAAGGGATTCAAATGTAGTCAAGTCAGTCTGCTTTCTCGCGGTCGACGGGACGTACTAGCGACCCACCCCATTTTCATTATCTTCGTTCGCTTCGAATGCAAATGTATGAGACTGACACGGTGACAATGTGACAAGAAAAGACACCGAAAAGATAAGATAATCCTGGGACTGACAAGACCAACTAATATCTGAGGAAATGAAAAGAAGGGGTAAAATCCTAGAATGCAATAGATTCACACAACCCTTGGAAAAGAAAAGCTTCTAAACACAAAAGGTCAACAACATTCTTAAGTCACGACATTTATTATACAGGCTTAACAATCCTGAAGGACTAAACCACAATTACAACTTTAATTTAGATTAATTGCGTCGCCAAATGTGTAAACTATCACAGCGTGCTTGACTTTTGTTACCCTCGGGATAAAATATTAGAAGTTTGACTCGCTAATGAAGGGTCAAATACCCCAACAAGTTAACGCCTGCGCAAAAGGAAAATTTTGTACCTTTTTCAACTTAGGAATAGAGTGAACAGTCCAATGGAATGGAGAGAGAACTTGATTAGGATGGTCTACTCAGAAGATCGAAAGAGCCGTGGTGAAACAAAACTAAGTTAAGAAGTTCATCACAATTTCCTGTCCGTCGTAAACTCTCTTGGCTTTTCTGTTTGTAATTCTTCCTGAATATTGTTCACGTCATCATTCATCAAAAGTGTAATTCTTGTCTCATACTTTCGAATTGTGAAATAAAGGACCAGGTATATGGAAGGAAAGAAGTTTATGGCCCTCTAAAGTACAGAAGGCTTGGGAATGTGGGAAAAAGTGTAATCATGGAGAGCAGTTTCGGCAAGGAGTGCTAGTACTTCAACTTCTCCAGTTGTACGTTATGTGGTGGGAAGCATAGGCATTCATTGATGTGCTTTTCCAGCCCTATGTTTTATGGTTACCGCCATCATGGATTTTACTGTGCCAAGCAAGGCTCCAAAGCAATTTACTAGCTCTTTTACTCAACAATGCCTATGCAAATTTCCTCACACGCCTTTCAACCCAAAACATTGCAAAAGTACTCAACTGAAGTCTAAAAATCACAAACTCAAAAGACCATACTTGCAATTCTACTCCTACATCTTTTACTTTGCATTTTTCCATTGCATTTAGTTGTTTCTCACATTGAATAAATGGCAATTTTACCAAAACTTTTCTCGTGTTATTGTAAACGGTTGGCGGTCTGTTAACTTGATGAGAGCAGACGATTCTTATTTTATTTAGATGCAACCTTGTTGCATTGTAAGTTCGTTTTAGATAAAATATACACATTAATTGGCATTCGCCGTGAGGCATAGTCATGCAACGCAGTGTATTTCTCGGGGACGAGGTAAATAGACAAAATATATTTCGCCCATGACTTATAGCTTGCCTAGATAAGAGAGGGAAACCATTAGATAAAAACCCCAAATTGTTGATTACCCCGTCTGCATGGCCGGGGAATCGAACCCAATACAACAAAACGACAGGTACCCTTACCACTATACTGCGACGACCTTGTTATTTGAATTAAAATACTACCAACACATGGACTCACAAATGTTTTCGGAGACTCTTTACGTGGAGGGAAAAAATGCCCGCACTTCGAAGGTTTAACTGCATCTTTTGACAGATATAAATTTAACACCGACATGTAAATTCAAATGATTCGACGTGTGACATAACTAATTTAATAGCTCGACATCGTTCGGGGCGGATATACCTATTCATCCTTTATATTGTTCCACCGATGTAATATGAAAATCTGTCACCATAATCGTACATTTCAATAATCATATATGTCCATTTTGGAACGTTGGCACAAATAAAGTCTATAATGATGTAGTTGCTTGGAGTCTGGAGGGAGTTTGTTATTTTGAAGATTATGATTTGACAAACATGCAGGGAAGCAAGACCCTGAAATAACCATATAAGCATAGGATTGTGGTAAGAAAGGGCAAAGTATTACATGGGAGTACATGGCTGTGAAGAAAGTAAATGTATGTAAATATGCACATATATGAATTCAAGAAGGATAAATATTAAGGGGAAATACATTTTGGGCAATAACGAAATGCGTCGCGGAGCACAATAAATTACGGGTTCGTGTCTTCCACTGTCGGCTCAACATGAAATAATTCACCAGCGGAAGCATAATCCATTGAGCCATGGTTGTAAGTTAGAGTGTACTAAGCAATATACAGAAACCATCCATGTGTGTGTTAATGATGGGTGAATCGGAGTAGAAGAATTCTTTGGGCATGCAAAATCATTTCTCAGATTGAGCAGAAAACTCAAGTCTACCCACAGTAGTCACTGGTAGAAGGAATTTCTCGGAAATTGAGATGCACCATGTTTCATGGGCTACTCACAGATCAAGTTTCAAGTAGACTACGCTTCTCTGAAATACCAACTGAAATACCAACTAATGAAGTTGTGAACAGTCCAAATCCAATATAACTCTAAATATGGAATTTCAAACCGAAAGCTAATCGGCTGGATTCCTGACCTGTTTTAGTGAAAGACCTCTAAATATTATCTTTCGAATTGTATCTGGTAAAACATCCACAATTTTGAATTACACTCCAGCTCCACAAATTACACTAACCCAGCCATTAGACCAGTGACTCCCTAGTATGTTTCGACAGTCATTGATACGAGTGTCAAATCTAGACAATTTGATACATTAACGGACCAAGAAGCACGCCAAACAAACCTTTAGAGCTAACACAAACTAGTTTTATGTTCGTTTGAAAATGCAGATTGATTATTTCCTTTCCTTGGAGATACGATTTTTGCAACGTACGCAAAAGTGTAGTATGGTGTCCCAAAGAAAAAGAAGGATGCATGAAGAAAAACTACAGAATGACTTTTTATCGTTCACTGAAACAAATTCAACCGAATTTTGTACGTAGAATTTCCTTGGCCCTTTTTTGTACATGATTCCAGAAATGCCTTAGGAGCATGTATCTAATACATCTACAATACTTAGATTTGTTCTTCGACATTCTTCCGCATGGAAGAGAATCGTATTTGTTGTTCGTATGGGTTGCATGAGAGATAACGTCGCTATTCAATGAAATGTAATGGATGCTTTGTATATCTGAGCTAACCTGCACGGCTAGAAGATGTGTCCCTTGAGTCGTTGAAACATACGGTGAGCTCTTTGGGTTCAGGTTTCTCTTCTCCATATCTTACCTCAAATGTTTGAGTGCGACATAACATGGTTCAACTGATTCGATTTTTTCTGATATAGTATTTAGTCGTAGGACTGCAAAGATATTCTTGGTTGGAATATTTACCTTTTGTCTCTGCATTGCGTGCTTTCCATGTAGAGTAGACCTAAACACTTGATTGTAACTTGATGCATGAATTCAGAGAAATCGATTCTTTGTGTTTTACCATTCAGGTGTCAATATTTGGGTAAATTTTGAAGCGTGTGCGTTTAATTTTTGGGATAAACTTAAGTATTGAACCCTAAAATGTCTGAAAGTCTATAAACTTCCACATCGTAGGTTCTATCTCGTAGCATTAGATGTGACGACACAATTCAGCAGTTAATGCTTTAGATGTCTGATTAGCTGAAATCTTGTGGTCTAAGCTATAAGGTCCGACTCTCAATGTGTCCTGTTGGTTTGTGAACCTAATTAGTCAGAGGTGACAGTTTCGATTTTCTTAAATGTGCCTTGGATATATTTAGTGTTGGGCTTTGAGACGGCGACACTGGTGAAAGCATTAGAAAAGATGCACGTCCACGCTTCTTGTCTTCAAAGCAGACACCATGTATTTGTTGGGTCCAAGAAAGCGAAGTGTGGTCGAGTGCACTTTAAACCGTCCACTCTTTCTTCCAACCGCCGTCCAGTTCCGTATAAAAAGAAATAGAAAATGTGGAATGATATATGTGTGAAAGTATGGGGAAAGTGTCTGAAGAGGGACATTAGTGGCAAAGTAGAGAAAGAAGAATGTGTGTTCAGGCACCGCTACGGTCTTTCCTAATATCCACTCAATTACACTGAGCTGTGCTTGGAGACTAGTCGAGGTCATACATTAGGAGAAAACGGGTCACTTTTGGAAGAGGGATTCTTTTCCACTTGTACAGCCACGCCGGCTGTCGTTCGAGTCAACAAAGCACTTAAGGACCATGGACGTACAATAAGAACGACTTCAAGAATGTATAAATTTCATTTATAGCTCCTTGAGAGTCCTGATGTTACACACAAGCTCTAAAATTATGCATCATTCACGTAGCAATGTGAAAACAAAAGTGAATGCAAAGTTTGGCCTAGATATTTTTGATCCATTCAAATGGTCAGAATGATTTGGGTTGGGGCACAACTATTACAAATTGATTGCAATCTCCCACGCCAGTTTCCACGTCAATTTCGAAAAGTCATACACTGCTCTAAATGATGGTAACTGAACAACCCCGGCATCACACAAATAACACAGTTGGGAACAAAACTACAATGGGAAAGTTCAATTGTAGAAAGTCAAGCGGGAGTTTTCTTCCACAATTCCAACTGTGTGGGTGTCTGATTCTCTCCGATGTATCGTTTTTGTTCTGTGAGCTGAGGAAGTTCCTCTAAGCTGTTATTCTCAGAGTTGGACCATTTCCGGCAAGATAAAATGCCCCTTTCCTCATTTTTTTTGTGTCGCCGCCGCCATGAGCTCGTTCTTTCTACAACTCACCAACTTTCCCGTTTTTCTCGTTTGACTTTCACTTTACTTTCTCCACTTTCTGTCCCAATAACTACAAAGACAGTAGTCGTAGGAGACAGAGCTTTTCCCGGCGTACATGGACTCATGCATGCCACACCATTCCCTTCTCTTATTTCTTTTTGAATCCCGAATATCACTTTTGTCTTTCAAGAAAGGAGATCTTACCATTACAACATTGCATGAAGAAAATCACTTCATGTCACACCAACTTTGACTGCTTTTGGGTAAAGGACCATGCATGCATTTTAGTCGGGTCTTCTTCTTCTTCATGCCTAGTGAATGGAATGATTTCTTTTCCCCTTTCTCTTGTCTGTGTGTCCTTCCACATCCACTCTCTTCCTCCGTTCCATGCTCTATTCTGACAAGTCATCCTTGAGTGCGTAAGACTTATATTTCAGAATTTCCTTTATCGGGTGAGTTTCTTAGGGTTAACTTCAAAGTAGGAGTGGATTAGCTTCCCTATAAGATGCATTTGATGGCCAAAAATGAACAACACATTAAATATTAGACCAAACAATCCTTCCTGTTGACGAAAGAATTATTTTGATCTGAGCTCGCGATATATCGCTGTGCAATATATTTCGAATATACTGTTTCTTTGGTGATTCTCTGGAACCGTTGTACGGTCGGGTTTTAGTTAAATGATCTAAACTATAATTTAGCCTACCCAAAATCCCAAAATCGGACGACGGTTTTACATTACAAAGTTTAACTTTGTAATCCGTATCAATATCAAACGTTTACTCCCATTACATATATATTTATAAGGCTTATTGAGACATCCACTTGGAAGACAAGACTACAAGAATCAAATTTTTAATTGTCAAATAGTCTAATAAATCTACAACTGTTTAATGTTCAATTGTATATGATATTTCATTTGCCCACGCTGGGACAGCTTCGAGCTCGCTCTTCAAAAGTCTTCCAAGTAATAATTCTCACGATTCCATAGTTTCTACGAATACCATTCACGTATAACGAATTCAGTAAACTTTCCACTTATGTCAACACTCCTGGGAGTACCCCAAGCACTGCGTCTAAAAGCATCAAGACATTTTACGACTTAAAATGCCAAAATTTGGAAGTTTGGTTTGTAAGTTACCTTTTGGTATAAGAGTTCAAATTGATATTGAAATAACTTACTACTCTTTCTCAGTTTTTGAAAGTGAAATTGAAGCGCCTATAAGTTGGTGAGTACGGATGTACAAATTAAATCATTCGACGACTACTATTTTTGCACACGTTCATGAGGTATCGTTCCAAATATAATTCACTGCACGTACTAATCCGAATTAACCTATCTTTGAGCTTGCTTCGTCGGATTTCGACTTTTATGCAACACTTTAAACACTTCCCTCGATTGCAAATTATATGGCTGTATTTGTTACGTTAAATGTAGAATATTTACAAGTATTTCGTTGAAATAACGAAAAACAAACCAAGTTTTATGCCCACATCATCATTTCCCGTCTCAAAACTGCTATTATTTATCTCGATTGTCGTGCGGATTGTGTAAAACTCGTACAATGACATTGTTAATTTTTCATAGCGTAACAATTATTTTTATATTCTTAAAGTAGAAACTGCTCATGGAAAAATAACGTTTCTTTGTATTCGGAAAGAAATTGGAGCACTAGAATTGAGTCTTGCGGACCGTGAATAATGTTTTGATGACTTGGTGAGACCCACCCTATCCCATTTCATGCTAGTTACCCTAAGCTGTAGGGAATGCCCGGCGTCGCGTCTCCATTTTTTGGTGAAAGAAGAGAATTGTCGAAAAGGGAGCTTTACATAGTACGACTTGCTCATTCATATTATTTTGTCTGTAAAAAGAAATGAAAGTAGGAAGGAATAAAATGAAAGAAGGAAACTGCATGTAGAGAATCGCACGGCCACGACGTTACGTTTGGTGGATTAATGTTATTTGCATAAATTTGCGGATTCCGCCGCCAGACATTCATTGTATTCTATACTCCGAGCATTTCATAGACTTATGTATAATGGAGTACAACATTAGCAACCGCAAGTTAAGTTAGTACAGCAATGTAATACATGTCACACTCACATTGTATTTTTTTCATTTAGCTGAACGCATACTTTCAATGAAATTATTATTTTTTAATTGTGGATATCTGATTAAAATTTTTTCATTCGTTCTAATGTTATGTTAATTAAATTTTTGCGAATTCTTTGAAGTCACATGACAAGGAGATTCCACTACACATTAGCACCATGCACGTACTTGTTCTCGTAATAATAATTTTATGATTCGTAAAACGTGGGGTCAAGCATGTATGGTATTATTTGACAAAGTAATTTAGTAAACCCTTGCATATTTAGTAGTTTCCGAACAACGACATAAAATATGATGTCCCGTTTCCGGTTCACAGAATCTCTCTGCAAAATTGAATCCAGGTGCAAGCTACGAAATAAATTAGTCGAATGGGATGTCGCCGGAAGGTAAAACACTCCAGCCTAGTTTCGACTCATGTCTGTCCAATTAAATAACCTATTTTTAGAAATTGGAGCTCGTACCTTGCCTTCATGTCCATCCGCTGGTGGACTACGTCTGATTCATTCAAAATTGGAATATAATATTGAATTCAACATTTGTTTGTTCAACAGCTACGTTCCAATTTTAACTGAACATATTTCTGTTGACTCGAACAGGAAAGACTCGTGTATCGAGTTCTTTGCAGGGATTCCAAAACATTGAAGTCGTAAAGTGTGCCTTTGGATTCTACTTCTCACATATAAAATTTGTTTTGCTGCTTTCTTAGTTCAAGAAGTGAACTTATACCGCGTTGAAGTTGAAGTGGCTCTGTATGGTACGACTGAAATGGTACTTCATGTTTGCCCAGAAACTCTACCGCAAAGAACAGAACTTTTTAAAAAAAGAAACTTTGATCATTTCGGGTAACTTAGAAAGCCATTTGAAGTGCCACATTGTTTCGACTTCAATATATATTCCTATCGTATTCAGGCCATATTACTGCTTGTGTCGTTGTGCTACCGTTTTACCTACACACATTATACAAAACAGAGAACTGATTTACGGACAAAAGTTCTACAAAAATCTGCATGTAATAACTGTATCAGCTTTACGCACTAAACACACCACATCAAGCGTCCCGTAATTCTTAGCAACCGTTTCCATGTTAGGTTTTGATAGAAAAATTCACACAGAGGGAGAAATCGAATCCAAGCTAAAAAATTCACCTTACCCTTAAGGACTAGGTCAGAAAGATACTTTCACTGTGCCACCACTTTGACTTTAATTTATAATTAATCTTAGTGTCAAATTTATACAGTTCACAGAAAAATATTCACCAAATCATCCATGAATCACAGTCAAGGCCTAAGCTAGATAAATAGAATGCCATTTTTAAACCGTGCAAAAGTTTGAAAGTAGACATTTTTTTCAATTATTAATTTTTTACAGGCACAATATTCCCGTGTTGGATAGTAATGGTGTGTATATAGTCGTGCTGTGTAAGTTTATCATCTCTTCATGGAAAGACTATGCAATTTTCTAACACTTTTTTAAAAAGAGTTGTTACTCACGTTTTACTTTATGACCTAGAGCTAATGGCTAATACCAATTTTCCCCTGCTCAAAAATAATTTGCAGTTTGATTTCATTAAAGCCTAGCTAGAGCGTAAAAACTACATAACACACGTTATGCCTTAAGGGTATGTAAAGAAAGATTGTGTTTGGAACTTAGCGTAGCGTAGAGAACAGAGAGTAAGGTTTACTTTCCTTGCGCGAGTGAACAAGCGAATGGGTAAAAGGTGCCCTGGTCGACTCGGTCTTGCTTTTTTGGATGTGGATCAAGAGTGAAAATGTGCTCCGAATTTCAAAATGGACTTGTGAATAGGAGGAGAGAGTGTGAGAGAAAGGAAAAGTGTGTTGGAATACAAATGAAATCTTTCTTTTTTTTTGGTGTAGGGAATATTGTATGGGAAAAAGACTAACCTAACTGAAGTTGAGAAGCACAGGGCAGACGGTAGGCTAGATGAGTCTTCATGGGTCTTACGTTCAATATTCTTATTGGCAAGGGAAACATTCGCCATGCTCATTCCAAACATGGTTTCTCAAACTCTCAAAGAATCTATACGAATCACCATATCATGTTGCGTTGCGGTCCAAATAGGTAGGGGTAGAAATTTGAAACAGACATATCATGCCGAGAAATACAGGTCCGTATTGAGAACGGATGATTTTGACACTTGCATTTCAGTTTCCTCAAAAAGTGTAAAGAAATTTTTCAATCACGACAAAAATCGCTGAATACTAGATGCACCATGTAAATCTTCCTTGTCAATGTTCCGTGGATTTCTTCGTCTCCTGATTACTACTTCTCTTCCTTACTGTTTCTACCGACAAGCCTTGCTCGCCTTTTGGAGGATCAAGTAGTTTATCTAGTTAAGCCTTAAGCTCAGTTGTGCAGTTGAATCGTTCAAGAGATTCTCGACTCAAGTAAAGTAAAGTGAGGGAATGCAAGCTAGGGAAACCACAAGATTGCATTGTGCTCGCGGGAGGAAAATTAAATTCTGATAAAGTTACCGCATTATTATTAGCAGGGCTTTATTATTATTGCATTACTTCATGCTTTCCTCATTTATTAAGGATTAGCCACCAGCCAGTTCGTGACTTGGGCCATATTTCTGGGCTCAGGTACTTCATAGAATGACACTACAACTCCTAACCCCTTAAGTCAAGGAAAGAAGCACCCAGTTTCTGCACGATTAAAGATCACAGTTTGAGTACGGAACTCGTGTGTACGACTGTGGATATGTAGCGATGTCGAGCATTTAATTTTAATATTTTCGGTTCGCAGTGCGGTTATAAAAATATCGATGAACTTTTAAAACTCCAGTTGGTCATTCAATTTCAATGGGAAAGGCAAGGCTGATCTTTCGGAAACATTAACTCATTGCATGCCTGTATGCTTTAAGAAAACCGCCAAATCCAGACAACCTAAAACTCGTTTACTACTTTTCAGCGCCAAAGCAATATAAAAATGCTGCTCATTATCATATCATGTTTACTTTTATTAAAAGTACGTCGTTTCAAGAAACACTAAACCGTTCGGTTTTCCAATTTAAGTAAAGTGTTGGTTTAACAGAATCATATACTTAAAGGTTGTAGTATCGGTTCATAAAACGAATATTTACCGTTTTATTTTAAAACTTGCCTTGGGTTTGGTCTCATAAAGTGTCATTCTGAAATCCTTATTCTGTATAATTTATTAAAACATCGTCCTCTTGATGCTTTATAGATGAGTTACAACCGTCAATAAAACTAGTACGCAATATTCACCAAAGATGCTGAAGCATTGAAAACCTACAAATAGTTTTTTGCGAAATTACACCCGTGAAGCAAAAAATCTTGAGGATACACTTTTCAGCAAACTGACTTTAATAATAAAAAAAGTTTAACTTCTACTTTCAGCCATAGTCTCAAATTACTTTTAAAATATTAGAAAAAGAGGGTATTTGAAGGAAAAGGTGGTTCGCATATGTCATGTCATTGAACTGCACACGAACGAACCGTGTCATGTTCGGTACCTAGACTTAGACGTATGTACGACTTTGAGATTGGACCATGTATGAATAGATAGAGTCTGAGTCTGACTATGATGTGATGGTTTGACTTTGACTATCGTAACTCCCTTTATTATCCTGGAAGGCTAGAATTTGAAGGCTTGCCTCCTCCAGCGAAATAGAATAAGATAATAGGGCAATAGTTCCACATGCCAGTTGGTTCGTCGTCCCTTCATTCCAGTCAGTCCATACGAGAGACCTCGTCTCATTCGACTTTCGTGCAGAGAATTTTGACAGCGACGCAAGAGTTTTAAAAAAACTGCTTTAGGTTTTCCCTCTATATGTTCGTAGAAGAAGATGATGAGATCCTCAGATTACTTCATTTCATTTCATCTCATTTCCGCTCTCTTCCCCCCTTTGATATAAAATCCATATCAATCCTGCCTTGACACTCAAGTCATTGCACGCAAGGAAGGAAAATCCTTATGGTTTTTTAATAATTATCGGAGACACGATTTGAAGTGGGCCATGAAAGAATGATTTTAATTAATGTTCATGTCAACAGATAACTCATAACTTCAACGAGTCACATGGATTTTTCTGATGAAATTAACTTTTGTAAAGATAATTGATCTCACTGCAAAATTATAGACTGTAAATTAGTCAGAACTAGAATGTGTTAAATTGAAATGCGGGTTTTATCTTGAGCGAGGTTTACCGCCGTCTCATGTCTCTCTCATTAGAGGGGATTGGGTCATGCAGAGGGTGAATGTCACATTTCGAACGTAAAACTAAATATCCATATGACATGCAAGCATGTAGTGATAATATGCTGGATATTTGGGCATACTAACACAGCAAAATTATATCCAACAATTTATAATACTCAATATTTCAAACCTGTGTGACACATTTTGTGAAATTGTAAAATCTGTGAAAGCCAGTCTACGTGCTCTAATTTCAAGGAACGAGACAAACTCTAAATTGTAGTCTTTCCTGTTATGTTGTGCAGGAACTTAATGAATGTTTCATTTCTTTATTTGTTGCAGTCTCATTTTTCGGTTCCAGTCACGTCAGCGTTCGACTCCAAGAAGCCCGAAGTTCTAGCGATATTTATTTCCGCTTAAGAACTCGGAGATCCGACTCCATGCTTTTCCTCGCAGCTGGTCGCACGGATTATTGCCTTCTCGTTCTTGATGCCGGCCGATTAAAGGTACATATATTTTAGATTCTAACCGGGTCCTAAGCATAACTCCCCATAACACCTTCGCTCTTTCTTTCTGTGAAGAGAAAAACCCGGGGCAGGGAACCATGTAGACTTTCTCTGCCGACCATGTCCGTCCATGTAATCCAAATGAAACCTTTTCTATTTCCACCAGACTTCTTTCGAATTCTACTTGAGACCATGGAGGGAGCCAACTAGTTTCTAGAGTTAAATTATTCGTGCTAGAGGCGATAATTCTGAATTATCTCAGCATTTACTTCCGCTAAATCCTATTCAAGAATCCATGCATGCATGGTAAAGTAAAACTTGAAAGCAAATGGGAAAGTATAAGTACCACACTCCTCCTCCTCCGCTCGCCACTCGTTCGTGAATAAACTTTCCGAATTTACTTCAAACTAACTAGTCTTCGAGTAGTAGGGCCATTCATGTTTTCCCCTCCTTCGTTAAGTCAGTTGTTGCAACAGAGCCTCAGCTTGCATACCAAAAACCAAGAAGAACTCTAGAGTTTCCGATTTAAGATTTTCAACTTCCAGTGGTTGTTCTGAGTGAGAGAGAGAGATAATAAGGAAGACTATGGCGATGAAGGAGTGTAATGTAGAGTACAAGGGTATAATTGCACTCTACAGTGCATTATATGGAATGCAGTAAGAATACAGAATAGTTTCAATCCTAGTCCATCCCATTGGGTTCTATCTAGGGTTGGACTGACGAGAGTTTTTGAGGTCAGAGACATCACGACATTCTCCGTGGTCTTGGTGGGTTGAAAAGGAAGAAAGCAATTGAGGATTTCCCAATATAAATTCACGAAATACGTAATGCACTTTCGTCGCCGTTCCTTCCGTCCTTCCTTCCTACAATTCCTTCTGCTGCATTTCAACCAACCATAAAAGGAGGTCCATGGAATCATTTCCATTTTCTTGTCCTCGTGTGAAAGTGATCTCCATGGTTATACATGTAGTTGGCCCTCTGCTCCCGTCTAGTCTCTTCACGACTAGCTGAATAACGTTGCATTATTCTGTATAGGACTACTGTACTACAGACAATAGCGGCTGTGGTGGTGTGGAACTGAAGATAGGGTTTTAGCGCATATCTCTTGGAAACATCTACATCTGAAAATACCTCTCTGACTACGCTGCTGCCGCTACCTTTTCCCTTGGTTGAATGCTTTTATACATATGTACTTTTCTACTCTGTACTAGGTACACATAAATTTGGGAGCCGGTGAAACAGAAATTGCTTCGGAAGCTCCTTTTCTCCTTTCAGACATGAAATGGCATCTAGTTAACCTAACCCGTCGTGGGTCTGAACTCACCATTCAAGTCGACCATCATTTCACCAAGTAAGTTATCGTATATGAAATTCATTCGTGTACTCATGCCATTCTTTTCCACCTCCTACCACTATGTACAGCGTACAATGTACCACTACCGCGCGCCTCTCACCCGTGCTGTGTGTGTGTGGATTGGCAAGCACTTAGAAACCCACGAGAGTAACCCAAGTGAAGGATGACATTCCTGCACGAAGTCCCTAGGTTTTAAACCAAGGATAAATATGTAGACTCGATCTGTACTTAACAGTCTGAAAGCTGAAAGTGAAAGCTGAACGACAGATTGCTGTGTTGCTTTCCTCCTACTACTCTATAGTATGGATCTGCGGTTTATTTTTCAAGGACGCATGTACCTACTACAACAGAGATAGACGCTTGTCCGTAGTTGTTTGTCGTACGTGTTGTTGTCTTGAGAGGGATTTTTTCTTCCTCGCAATGTGCGGATTTTTGACTAGTACTTACACGTATGCAAATCTTGACAAAGCACTGGCTAAATGCAGACGAGCTAATGGTTCTGTAAACGGCACCAGGAGCTATAGTTAGACAGAAAATTTTCAACTAAGTTGGTAGGTCATTCTTTCGCATGGTAAATGGGCAGATCTTTCCGCTTCCCTAAGGTGAGGGTACGATCTCTCCGACAGATATGGTGTAATAATTCCGCTAAAGAAGTTATTCTTTCAATTTTTTGTATTACTAGGGCTAGCTTGGGTAATGCAAAGCTAGCAGATTCGACAGTGCTAAGCTAAGCTTAATTCCATGATACTGTGCCAAGTATGATATTTCTTGAATAATGAATTCGTATCAATACACTCTTGTTAAAACTGTCGGCACTAACTCGTGAGTCATTTTTCTCGTTGAGTCAAAGCATACATGTTTATATTTCAATATAGCTCGGGGATGATAACTACAACACGCACGCATTACCTTGTTTTCAATGTTGACATTTCCACCTAAGTATATTGTGGATGTCTTCAGTATTTTTGGTCCAATTAAGTTATATACTCTTCTCTTCTAATTGGTGGTAATGTTTTTGCTTCGTCTAGTCATTCAAGCACTAGGAATGTAAAACAATGTTTTATGCATGGGAAAAAGATTAAGTTTAGCTCGTGGACACTAATCCCTTTATTTATTTGCTCTAACTAGGAATTTCTCCCTAAAAGCTTTCATTTACAAAATATAAGACGGGTTGTATGCTTGTATGTCCGGGCCGTGGCCTAACTTATTCGGGAGAAAGGAGTTAGGTAGTTAGTTATTGGTGAAATGGTCTGTTTTACTATCTTATTTTCCTTCCGGCCTTATTCTTTTCTCTCTGCTTTAATTTGGCTTTGCCAGTGACGGCTCTAGGGATCTCTCTTGCTTTTAGTGTTCCGTTATCCCAGACTTCTTCCCTTCTATCGTTCATGTCAATGTTACAGAAAAAGTGTGTGCGTTGATATCGGTTTAATAATAATAAAATAGTTGAAAACTAAAAGCAAGTCGTGCATCTTGGGTTTTAAAATTTGTAGCATTATATAATTTGCATTATAAATCTTCGCATTAACTGGAAAATCTACCTTGACATACATATATAATATAACATAAATTTTTGTAACTAAAGGAATTGCTGCCAAGCCAATTTCCATGAATTGTATTAGTTCTGTCGACTATATATAGATGTATGGTATAATAATAACTCTGCTTCTTGTTGTATTTGTTGTACTGGAGTTTATTTTGTTGCTCGGATTTATGTTTGTTTGAATACCACTGCGACATTTCGAAAGCGTATTCATAATATTTGGGCCAATAAT